>LPNX010419643.1:0-29483 GCA_001517045.1 Pseudotsuga menziesii | reverse complement strand
TCCAATGGAACAGAAAATGAAGCTCACATCAAGCAAAGGAAAAGAATTTGAAGATGCAACCAAGTATCGACAACTTGTAGGAAGTCTTATCTACCTTACAACAACTAGACCATATATTTCTTATTTTGTTGGCATACTTTCAAGGTTCATGCATAAACCTTGTGAAGGACACTAGTCAGCTGCAAAGAGGGTTCTAAGATACTTGAAGGGGACTCAAGACGTTAGACTCAAGTACTCTAAAGTGGATGACTTCAAACTTATTGGGTACTCAGACTCAGACTTTGATGGCGATAAGGAGACAGGAGTATCAACTTCTGGATACATTATGAGTCTTGGATCAGCAGCTGTTTCATGGAGATCACGCAAACAGTCAGTTCCAGCAGATTCAACAACAGAAGCAGAATATGTGGCTGCAGCTGAAGCAACGAAAGAAATAGTATGGCTCAGGAAGATACTTGAAGATTTGCAAGAAAAACAAGAGAAGGTTATGGGCCCACCACTACATAGAAAATGTTGCTAGGAATTTGTCACTTGTCAAGACTATCACAATAATTACGAAATCTATGTAATGTATTTGTTTTTGTTTTAGATAGATTGAAGTTAGCAAGCAGGTATAAGAGCTTCCTACTGGGATGCATATCCAACTTCTTAAAGGTATTAACTTTTATACAAACAGTAAGATGATGTTACTTTAAAACATGAGAAAAAACATTCGTACTAGTTTTTCCGCATTTAGGAGTATAATCTTTCTATTCCAAGGTAAAACTACTTTATTCTCGATGAAGAAAGTTCTTGGTTTGACAATAGTTCAGTCGAATTTTGTGTTACATCTATTGAGTCGCCCAGGATGTGTCATTTAGATAGGTAATAGGAGCTTTGAGTATGGTAGCAACTCTTCCCATTCACCTGAAATAGACAAGGACCTGCAGAAAGGGATACATAAGTAAAAACTGTGCATGTGTTACGATGTATTGTTTCAATTCATTTTCAATTCCTTCACCTATTGAACTGACTTCGTTTAAAGCATTTAAAAAGATGTTGAATTTTATATATTTGAAAGATGCTCGGACTAAGCTATCTTCCAAAGAAGCTAAAATGGTCACAGAATTCCAGTGGTTTCCATATATTCAATCAATAAAATGTTTGGCTTTCGCGAACGTTTTAATCTTTGAGCCATTGTTTTTAGTGGTGTGTTTTTTTTTGAAAAGAAAAAAAAGGAGACAACTTTTTGTAGGCTCCATGTTGCTGTCATCTTGTGCAAGAGTGACATTTGTGCTTAAAAATGACTTCAGACTTCTTTCTCTTCATGGTCTCCTAGTTTGGGTGATGTGGTGTTACAAATCCTATTGCAAAATGAAGTTTTTGTTGAAGTATAGTGGTTGTAACCTCTTTAATAACTGCCCTGCTTTGGTGTTGCCCTCATGTCATCCCATAGGTAAATGAAATTCATGTAGAAAAAATATGGCGTACATTGTCTTTAAAATCATTTTGTTAACAACGGGATGAAACACCGCCTTTTGTGCTGCAACTTATTCCCTTTGCATGCTACCTTCTTTTTCCCTGACACAATCCCTAATCTGCTTCTCTGACGGACCAACCTCAAGATTTTGACCCATCCCAAACTGGCCTTCTCGGGAGGTAATCTATTATGCCGTGATTTGACAAAACCCCGGGAACCGATAATGTCCACAAACCCTCATGCAACCCCAAGGATGGTGAGGTTCCTCGGGCACCTCTGTCAGCACTGAAAACAAGACCGAAGGAGACAATTCAGCCTCTCCGATTAAGGGATCAAAAGAGAACAACGAGCAAACATGATCCTACACGTGCATCCCAAAAGTAGTTACAGTCCCAAGGTACGAAATCACTTCCAATAGAATTTCTAAAGCCGGGACCTATTTGCCCGACCATTTGCACCGATCGGACGACTGGCAACGTCGGACGTGACCGCTCACGTGAGCCAGGTCGTCCGATCGGTGCAAATGGTCGGTTCACTAGTTTACTCCATTTCTAAATACATGCATGATCATGCAATCATTTTCTAGTTTGGGTCTATGGCCATAAAAAAAGGCGTTGATTGGTTGGATCAAGCACAAATAGAATCCGAAAGGTCATTGCGACCGAAAGCTCAATTCCAAAGGCTTTTTTCACTATCATTTTTACCCACAAAGATGAGTATGTTGCAGTCTTTGAAGGAGGTCCATACTTCTTTAATGATGTTGGCTTATATATGAGATCGGGGAAAGAAAATTTCATCCTAGAAAAGGAGGACTTCAAATAAGCACTAGTCTGGTCAGAGTTTTCTCTCTTCCGCAAAATATTGGGATCTAGAAATATTGGAGGGTATTGATAATACTATGGGAAGCTTCGTTAAAGTCTTAGAAGCCACCCTTCAAAATCAACATAGCTTGTTTTTCTACATTTGTGTCTATATGAACATCTCACAACCCCTCTCAGAGGCCATCTGCCTAGATTTTTAGGACTTTCAATGGATCCAAACCTTAGACTATGAACACATCCATTTTTTATGTAGAAAATTCCATGAACACTAACATCTCTTTTGTGGCTTTCCTTTAAATAAGAACGCTTCCCAGTGGAGTGCTGCCTCATAGAAAGACCTTGAGGGTTTTTAAAAAATTGTTAACATAAGGAGAAACCACAAAAAGTCTCCAACCCTCCTATTGATGAGATATCCCCAAGGGAATCCCCGTACATTAGTTTATTTGCTTCTTTTGCTTTGTTGAGTTGGAACTAGATGCCAGTACCATGGACACCTAAGGAGATGGATTTTATTTCAATTGCAATAGTTGTTGTTATTATTATTATTATTATTATTATTATTAATGGCACAACATGATAACAAATGTTGTTGGGGGGTTCTGAAATGTCTTGTGATATGGGATTTGGTTAAGGAGTTACACTTCCCCATCACATTACTCTTGACTACCTAATTTCTTTAATTTAGGACTATGGGGATCCAAAAACCCATAATTAGTGCCATGCATAATCTACACCCTTAGGAGAGAAGGGCCCACTTCCACTTCACACACTAACTATGCACCTATTAGACTAAGTTTGATCAAGGCATGCACCTAAATTCGAGTCAATTAAGCTAAATTGAGTCATTGTGAGTTAATTCCACTTAAATTTAGTTAAGTGGAGTTAATGTCGGTTAATACCAGTTAATATGAAGTTAATGTCAATTAATTTAAGTTAAATTCAGTTAAATTGAGTTAAGGGAAGTTAATTTTGAGTTAATTTAGTTAATCTAAAAGAATGCCAGTTAAATTGAGTCTTTGTTTTAGTTACACTAGTAAAACAAGTGAAATTAGTTGTCAGTTAAGTGATTAAATGATATATTTAATTAATTAAGAGCCCAATCTAGGAATTGGAGCTAATTTCAAATTTAGTTAAGCATTTTGGTTAATTTAGAGTCTAATTAAGTGTATGGGAGTTATCAATGGGCGAATTTGCGTCAGTCTCTGGTGCATGGGAGTAATTTATGGTTGATTAAGAGTCAGTCGAGGGTTTTTTTGGAGCTAAATTGATGAATTTGAATTAGTCATGCATGGAAAGTGTCTCTATATTGTTTTAGAATAAGTCTCGGTGAATTCAAGTGCAAAAGGTAAACTTGAATGAGTCAGTGAGTGGTGGTTAGGAATCCCTAGTGAGTTGGGATTCCTTCCTTAGTGGTCTAGAGTCAGACTTTTGGAAGCAACTTGAATTGGGAAAAAAGGATTCGAATTGTAGAAGGAAGCCATTCATTCATGGTTGTGTAGATATAGGAGCGCATCCGAGCAGGTCTCTCCAGGGCGAATAACGAATTGTCAAGAGGGAATTAGCTGATACTTGCACAATTTTGACAGTGGTTATGTCAATGATCCGGGTGATCAACGTTTTTGTTTTCTAGATGTTGTAGTAGGGATCTAGAGGAGTCCATATTTATTTGTTTTATGTGAAGTGAATTCCCTAGTAGGGGTTTGTCTATTTTGTTCTGTAGAGCAGTATTTGTTTGTGAATTCGAATGCTCCAGTGGAGGTTCAAATCAATAATTTGGCACTTGGGGTCAGAAGAGTTGATTTAAGAATTCACCCATCAAAAGAGGGGGATAATCCTGAGTGGGGTTTTATCCTTGGTTTCTCTAGTACCTAAGGGATAAGGGGATAATCTCGGTATCAAGTGTCTAGGGGCCAGTGCTCTCAATATCTGAATTCTCCAGTGGTGGTTTAAATTAAGAAAATGACCTTGGAGGTTAGTGGGTGTTCTGAGAGAGGGGAATAATCTCAAGAACCACTCAAATAACCTTTTTGAGAGAGGGGGATAATTCCAATAAAGGGGGCAGATCATCCTTAGTATCATTTAGAAGATACCATCTCATAGGAGATTCAAGGACCTCAACTCGGGGGGATCTTTCAACGGGAAAACACACGTCAAGAAATGTCATAGGATGGGAGGAACGTTATCTTGTTGGCGCTAGTCACACAATATTAAGATAAGTAATTAATCATTTAAGTTATTTGCTTGAATATTATGATTAGTATGTAGGTAGTGTGTGCTTGATAAAGTTTAATTTGAAGCAAGCTTTTAGCCTCTTTGGGATGAATAGTTTCTGAGAAAAATTGTGCTAGTTATTGTACCGTACTTTTGTACTTGAGAATATATTAATGAAATCTTATTTAGAAGTGGTTTAATGGTTGATTATAGTTGTATTTATTTGTATTTATTCTAAGAGTATACATTTGGTTTGAATGGAAAATAATTGGTTAGGAATTGTGATGTTGTGTGTTCCTACTAGTAGTACATTTATTGGAATATGTTGAGGATAACTTGCACTATAATTCAATTTTATGAAAAAGAAGTAAATCTCACACTGATGTTTACACACAACCATAGAGAATTTTCGTCAAACATTTCATGAAGCTCTGATATCAACTAATAATAATAATCCAGTCACATTATAATTCACCCAAGCATAAATAAACCTTTTATAGGACTAATATTGTTCATAAATACATTTTGCAGTAGAAAAATTAATTATATCAGCAGAGTGTAAATGAGAATACTACTCAGTATTTTGGTTAAGAAATGACCCTGGAAAAACCTCACACTTTGGGGAAAACCAGTCCTAGAATTTTATTCATGAGGAACAATTTTTCTCAGAGTTACAACAGTAGGTAAATACATAATGATTTTCTAGTATTGTATAAAACATTTCTCAAAATGTAAGGGTAAAATATACCTCGAACTTTGTGCCACTGTATGGACTATACGGATTTTGAAAATCATGCCACTGTACGGACGTTGATTTTTGTTTTGAAAAATGTGTTACTTCCTAGAAATGCGTGCCTATGTTTTTCTTCTCGAAAAATGTGCCCATAACTGCTTCATTTTTTGTGCAGCCACTTAGACCAGTATGGCCTCCTGGGAAATCACACCCAGTCTCTCCTTGAAATGTGGGTTGGTTGTCTTGATTTTTGTTCTCACAAGTGATCCCATGCCCTGGGAAATGTGCTACCCTATGCTATTGTCATTCTCTTCTATGCTGCTCACTGAACCATCTTCTAGGAAATCTTGCCTTATTTCTCTCCTCTCTTCTTGGAACTCAAGCCACCTTGAGAATCATGCATCTCTAGAAATTATCTTCTTGGATGTGTGCAAATGAAGCCTCAAACTTTATTTTATTTATCCATTACGGTAATAATCATGACCTTTCGAATTCCACTATTGATATTAAATCTTGACCTCAAGATACATGGTTGAGATATAAGTTCACTTAAGTTTCCCAAGTGAACTATACATTAAATCTTTTATTTTCGAAAAGTCAGTTTTTCCAAGTAAATATTATAAAAGTACACTTTATGACTTAAAGTAACTTTATAAACATAATAAAGTGCAACTCACTTTTAAATGATAAAGTCACATTAAAAAAAAGGTACTTTAATAAATGAACATTAATAAAGTCATTTTAAGGACATTAAATGAGACTTCACATCACCTCAGACTCTTACATCTAGGCACATGATGCAGGAGTACCTCTGAGCTACAAAATGATAACACTCCCTCTTAGCAAGGGAGGCACTGCTTGCATCAACTCCACTTGGATCACTCTCCAATCTACTCCCTCCAACTGTTGAAATTGCTCCCTCTGGATCTGAAAGCTCCTCAGATGCATGTACTGGATCAACAGCTAAAGGTGTGTGACAGAACACTCTGAACTGAGAGTTATGCTCACTCTCCTACTCATCCTCTAGAGTAATCTCATACCAGCTTGATCTCCTCACAGAGCTGCAAGAATCCTCTCTGCTAGCTGCAATCATTGCTGCCACTGAGTCTAACCTCCCACCAGACTCATCATCTACAAGTTGTCCTCTCAACCTGTATACATTTCCCTCCCGAGTGCCAACCACTCATGTTGGATCAATGCCCTCACTCACTGGATAAATAATAACTTGTCCCTGCACATGAAGGACTATATATTCAGCATCTTCCAGAGCTCATACTGAGAGAAAGTCCCTTCTCATCTCTAAGACAAACAACACACCTCTAATCTCCAGATAATCACCAGACTCGAGTTGGAATAAGGCTCTTCCAACTCCCTCTACTGCATGGGTTTCGACATGCCCATGCTCAATAAGCATAATTTTTTCTATCTCTGTCAACTCCAGGACCATAGCTTGTGTCCCTGTCATATGGTGTGTTTCTCTGCCATCAATGTACCATGCTCCACTGTCCTCAGACTCAACCATGTTGCTACCTGAAATAATTGACACTAGAGATAACTCCTTCTTGAACTTCCTTGCAAACTCTTCCACTTCAACTGAAGCAGAGACCTTAGACTCTCTTTTTTTTAATTCTTCTTCTTGTGAGGACATTGACCAGCATAGTGTCCATATCCCTGGAAAGCAAAGCATTTCAATTTGATCATGCCTTTCTCAAACTTGTCTCCATTTCTTGGGCTACCTTTCTTATTCCATCCCTTTATTGCAAGAGCCACATTCTCCTCATCGACTTCTTTCTGCTAACCTATGGAAGTGGAGCTAGATATCAACTCCTCCTGAGTGAAGTCATCCCAAAGTCTAGCCCATGAAGGAAAATGATCTCTGGCTACAACTGCAAGTACAAAATAATGCCAAGGTCGAGAGAAACCATTCAAGGCTACTCTCACCAACTCTGCATCATCCACCTTCTCACCAAAAGCTCCCAACTCATCAGGAACCTATGAAATGCATGTCAAGTAAGAAGAGACATTCTCAGTCTTGGTCATTTTGGTTTCTCTTAGTTTTTGCCTCAAAACCATCGTTCAATTCTCATTTGAGCTATCATATAAGCTAGTTAAAGCATTCCACATCTTAAATGCATCGTCTTTACTTGAGATATGTGGGAGAACACGGTCCTTAACTGCATCAGGGATGATCTACCTAGCCTTGATGTCCTTTTTGTTAAAGGATGCTAATGCTTGTGCATCGGTGGAACCGAGAACTTGAATTGGATTAGCATGCGTGCTATGCACCACTTCATCCCACAGTTCATTCTCCTCCAAAATAAGAACTAGCCTAGCCTTCCGTGGAACAAATTTCCTTCTCCATCTATCCTATATTCCAACCTTAAACTGGTGGCCATTTCTATGAGAGTATGAAATACACAAACTGCTCACAACCAAAACAATCTATGCTCACCTGTGTAAAACTTTATTCTCAACTGTCACACTCGACACATCTATTGCATATGCAACTGCACTAAACAACCACTTCTCATGCAAATCACTTGCATTCTCTACTATTCCAACAGTCCAATGAAACTCAAAGCCCTAGCTCTAATACCATGATGAAAAACAAGGAAAATTCACACTGTTGTTTACACACATCCATAGAGAATTTCTGCCAAACATTTCATGAACCTATGATATCAGGAGATAATAATAATCCATTCACATTATACTTCACCAAAACATAAATAAACCTTTTCTAGGATTGATATACTATTCATAAATACATTTTTCAGCAGAAAAATAAATTATATCAATAGACTATAAATGAGAATACTACACAATATTTTGGCAAAAAAATGACCCAATAAAAACCCCACACTTTGGGGAAAACCAGTCCTAGAATTTTATTGATGAGCATATTTTTTCTCAAAGTTACAACAACAGGTAAATACATAAATATTTTCCAGTACTGTATACAAAATCTCTCAAAATCTGAGTCTAAAATCTACCTCGAACTTTGTGCCACTGTACGGACTTCAAAAATCATGCCACTATATGGATTTTGAATTTTTTTTAAATGTGTTGTTGCCTCGAATAAGTGCCTTTGTTTTTCTTCTCGAAAAATGTGCCCATAACTGTTTAGTTTTATGTGCAGTCACTTACAGTAGTATGGCCTCTTGGAAAATCACACCCAGTCTCTCTTCTCGAAATGTGGGCTGGATGTATCGATTTTTGTGATCATAAATGATCCCATGCCTTGGGAAATGTTCTACCCTCTACTGGTATCATTCTCATCTTTGCTTCTCACTGAACCATCTTCTAGGAAATCTTGCCTTATTTCTCTATTCTCCTCTTTGAACTCAATCCACCTTGATAGTCGTGACTCTCGAAAAATTCTGTTCTTAGATGTGTGTAAATAAAGTCTCAAACTTTCTTTTATTTACCCATTAGGGTAACTCCTCACGACCTTTCGAATTCCACGGTTGAGATTAAATCTTGATCTCAAGATCCATGGTTGAGATCTAATCTCAAGTTCATTTAAGTTTCCTAAGTGAACTATACACTAAATCTTTTTTTTTCGAAAAGTCATTTTTCCCTAAATATTATAAAAGTACCGTTTATGACTTAAAGACACTTTATAAACATAACAAGGGCTATGGGCAGCAAAGTCCCTTCCTTTGAAAAAATAATAGAATAAAAATTTGAAAGAAAATTTGAAACATAAAAATAAAAGACATATAAAACAACAATCATACATGTTTATGTGACAGTGATAGGATTTGAATTACAAGTCATGTTACTAGGCCATATGTTGTTTGTAACCAACTAGATTTGAACTCCAAGATTTTCCAACTCTTTCAAAAATATGTCCAAATATATTCATTATAAAAATAAATTTTCCTCAGCTGACATAGAAAAGATAGGTCAATTCATATATGTTCCTATTAAAAAATTGTCTGTAAAGACTAGTCTCAAATTAAAATTTCAATTTTAGCCATTTTAGAATGCAATTTTATATTATAATGATCACTCTAAATTCATTGCAATAAATAAAACCAAAATTTCAAAGACTACAAAAAGTGATTTCAGCCATATTTTTCTAGCAAGATTCAATGAGAGATTCCCAATGTGAGTGACCCCATGATAAATATGTTATTTCATCAGAGGTATACAATACTTTTCAGTGAATTGAATTGACAGGCTTTGAATAACTGGGTGTGAATCTTCATAGATGTTTTAATAATAGTATAAATTGTTTTCTATTTTAGTTCTTCCCCATCTCAGATTCACAATTGTCCATGATTCCAACAAAACTGGAAGAGAAGGGAGTAAGTAGTTAACTAAATTAAATGAATATCAGGAAGGTAGATCGAAGTTAATTACAAAGAAATATGCAATGAAGTCTGATCGAGCTGATGAATTGAATCAATGATGAGGGGCATATTCTCTTTGTCTTGGATGGGTACTATACATGAGAGCCCTTAGCATTGCAAAAATAGTGGGAATATATACAGTCTTATTTTTTGCCAATAACCACGTCAAACCCCATTAATTCATAATCCTTGTTGTACATCCTTCCGGTCCTTTCTGAGTAATGCTCATCCTTTCCTTGAGCGCCCTTGACCTGCAAAACAATGCAAACTCTCTGTGTAATGTAAAAATACAATGCACCAAGTCTTGAGGTTGAATAATGATACAATAAACTCAACTCAACTATTCTTGAAACACTACAATCAAACATATCTCTGAAAATAAAAAATACCAAGAATGAACCTCTAGTCATTGAGATTTGAACCTCTAAGAATAGTTTTTTGTACTAATATAAAATTACCTTTTGTGGAGCCTTGACGCACTTTGTGCATCCCTGGTAAGAAGGAGTGGTGCAGTTTCTATGGAGAGGGGCGTAGGTGCATTGTGGTGGGTGGAGATATTGAAGGAACTATTCAAATAGTAGTAGTAATAAACAAACATATTTTTATAATCATGTGGTAATCATATACATCAAGCTTTTGAAGAATCATGCCACAAATAATTGATGAGATTTGTTTCTTAAAAAAAGTATGGGATTTGTTTCCAATATGAAGGGTGAGATTTGTTTTCAATAGTAAGTTTGAGATTTGTTTCCAATATGAAGGGTGAGATTTGTTTTCAATAATAAATTTGAGATTTGTTTTCAATAATAATATAGAACAAAATTAGGTAAAAAGCAAAAAAAAAACTTTCCTCCTTAACTTAGGAAGGATGAGATTTGTTTTCAATAAGAAGTTTGAGATTTGTTTCCAATAGGAATATGGAACAAAATTAAGTAAAAAGCAAAAAACGAAACTTTCCTCTTAACTTATGGAAGTTTGCATGCATTTTATTTATTTTCCCTCTATTTATTTAATCTTTATTTTTATTGTATAACACCAATCAACTTTTGAAAAAATTCTATCAGAAATTAAAATAAATAAGTAAAATATAAAAAAATATGGAAAATGGAACATGGAACAAAATTTGAGATTTGTTTCCAATGGGAATATGGAACAAAATTAAGTAAAACACAAAAAATGAAACTTTCCTCTTAACTTATGGAAGATTGCAAGCATTTTATTTATTTTCCCTCTATTTATTTAATCTTTATTTTTATGATATAACACCAATCATCTTTTGAAAAAAATATAATAAAAATTAAAATAAATAGTTAAAATATAAAAAATAACTAAAACTAATGATGCACTTTAAACATTTCAAAAGATTAAATATATTTGCATAAAATAATAGAAAAATATGAAAACAGTAGTCTCTACCTAAGGCAGGGACTAATAAAGTGCAACTCACTTTTAAATCATATAGTCACATAAAAAAGGTACTTTAATAAATGCACATTAATAAAGTCACTTTAATGACATTAAATGAGACTTCACATCACCTCAGACTCCTTCACCTAGGCACCTGATGGAGGAGTACCTCCGAGCTACAAAATGCTAACATAATTATGTTTTTATCAGTTATTAAAAGCTGATATGGACTATCACGTGGATGAACATGACAACCCGATATCAGTTCATACATCATTTAAACTTAGTTTCTTAAGAGTTCCAAAGTGGTGTAGAAACTGGTTACAAATTTTGTACGAATTGTAGGAATTGTTTCTAGTCACTGAATGAGAAATAATTGGTAGGTTGATATTGTAGAATTTCAACTAATTATATTTGATATTTTGGGAAGCCATGCATTTATTATCCATGCTTTTTCATTTGAATGATATTCGATATTTGTTTATGTTTAACCTATGCATCCTAGTTAGTGACTAACTGCTTTAATTTACTAGTTAAGGGTTTCATTACTAGTTTAATGAGAAAACTAAATTTAGGATTAATGGACCAGATCTGATTATATGAACTTATCTTCTCTCCTTAACTTAAACTCTACCCTCTTTACCTCCATAGAGATACCCTATACCCTTTTGTACCTTTAGACCTAGGTTCTGTATGTTACTCCCATCCGAAATCAATATGACTATCTCTATAACCTTCCTGATACCTCAGAGAATCCCTTAGATCCTAAACATGGTCCTCCCCAACCAACCTCCTCCACTCACATCTCACTTGAGGAAGACATGGAAAACTCCCTTGAAGACATGAATGAATCTGAATTCGACAATATCGATCTTTATGGATTGGAGGATGCCTGAAAGAAAAATATCCCCATTCCTGAACCTAAAATTGAGATTTTTAAAGAAGATCTGATAAAAGCTAGAACATCCTCCAGGAAGACTCTCAAAACATCCGAAAAAACCTAGTCTAGGAATCAAAGGAAACGTCATAAGAGACTTGAAAATACAACATCATGAAAACAAGAAAAAGGGTGAAGATCCAATAGACAAAGATTGGACAAGGTTGGCTCCCTTATGCTAGACTCATGCCGGTATAATCAGCTAATAGAGTTATTCTCTAGCTACCTTACCTCCTATTCACCAATGAAGATCATATCCTAGAACATATGTGGACTAAACAATTCCTTTAAACAACACCTTCTAAAAAACAAAGTACTGATGGAAAAGCCAACTATTGTTATGATCCAAGAAACCAAGTGCACCACTCAAACTCTAGAAAAAATAGCTAAGATATGGTTGGATTCCAACAACATGGTTGTGGATTCTCTGAGAGCTCCAGGGGGACTGGGTTTTCTATGGAAACCAAAGGAAATCAATTTGGACAACTTTGTAGCCACACTTAGGACTCTCTCTGCCAAATTTCATCTAATAGGAACAAATAGAAAGGGTTGGATATTTAACATCTACAATCCACAAAGCTTGGACGATAAAATTACCCTTCTCAATCAACTGCGATGGTTCAAGAACATGCATTAAGAGGATGATTGGATCTTGGGAGAGGACTTCAACATGATAACCAACATCCTAGAAAAAAAGGAGGAATAAGAAGATTAAACAAAGACATCCAGGACTTTAGAGATTTCATCAACAACAACCAGCTTATCGACATGGAAACATTTAATGGAGCTCACACGTGGAATAACAAAAAAGGAGGTATGCACCAAATTGCATCTAGGATGGATATATTCTTAATTTCTAGTAGCCTCTATGCCAAAGGGGAAGATTGGTCGTAAACTATTCTGACAACAAATGGTTTCGATCACGGGTGCATCAATCTTCATTGGAATTCTGGAGGATTGAGATTCAATAGAGTCTTTTGGGTTGAGAATTTCTAGTTGGACGACCCATAATTTAAACTCAACATAAAAATTGGTGAATGCAGTTGACATCCCAACAATCTCACTCATGTATAAATTCTAGCAAAAATTAAAAAATCTAAAACAAAGGCTCAAGATCTGGAACAAAACTACCTTTGGAAATATGAGGAAAAGAAGAAAATAGAGGAGAAATTGGTAGATATCCATTAGGAAATAATTCACTCTAGCCATAATGATGAAGTGAATAGAAGGGAGGAAACACTCTCCACACAATTGGAAGAGTCCCTTAAATAGGAGGAGATACTCTTGAGGCAAAAACCCAAATTCACATGGTTGGAAGAAGGAGAAAGAGACACTAAATTTTTTCATAACTCCATGATCCAACATAGGAAGCATAACAAGATTGTCATGCTCAAAGATGCAAATGGTAGGAGTATGTAACAACATGAGTATATTTCAACAGAATTGAACTCTTATTTTAACAACCTTTTGTAAAATCCATATAGGGACAAAACAAATACCATAATGGCTTTTGTCGGAAACATTCCCTGCATCCTCACTGAAGAACATAATAAAGGAATAATGAGGCCCATCATGATGCAAGATCATGAAATGGTATCAAAATATCTATAGGTGAGAAAATCCCTAAGATCTAATGGGTTCACTATGGATTTCCTCCACTCCTATCGGGACATCATCAAAGAAGAAGTGCATGCCATCATGGAGAAGTCACGTCAAACAAAAAGAATCCTCTCCTCCTTCAATGCTACCTTCCTTACCCTCATTTCCAAAGGCCACTATCCCTCCACACCAGATAAATTTCATCCTATAAATATGTGTAACGCAATTTATAAAATCATAACCAAGGTCATAGCCAATAGGCTCAAGCCCCTCCTCCCCCTCCTGGTCTCCAAAGAACAAATGGGCTATGTTGAAGGAAGTCAAATTCTGGATGGCATCATCTTAGCCCATGAAGTCATTCACTCCCTCAAGCTTACTAAAAACCCTAGAATGCTAATAAAAGTGGATATGTTAAGAGATTTCTATATATTGAACTAGACATACATAGACAGAATTATCCATGTCTTTGAATTCAATCAAAACTAGATCGATTGGTTACTTTTCCTAATCTCCTCAACCTCTTTTCAATTATTGTCAATGGATCCCTTGGTACCCACGTCACACCCTCAAGGGGAATTCGACAGGGTGATCCACTATCACCTTTCCTATATATCCTTATGGTAGAAGGGTTAGGAAGAACCATTCAAGCCAATATTTCGGTGGGTAACCTCAAAGGTCTCATTCTCCATAGAGGATCCCACACTTGTACCCACCAGTAATTTTTTAATGACACTACCCTAATGGGTCACCCTTATCTAAAGGAAGAAAAATCCCTCAAAAATATCATAAAGACCTTTGAAAAAGCCTTAGGGGCTTGTATCAATCTGGAAAATTCCCCACTCTTTTTCTTCAACACAACCCCCTTGATTCAAAGGCTCATTGCCAACTTTCTAGGCCTCTCCATATGCAACTTACCAACCGAGTACCTCTTGGAGCACCTCTTATGGAGAAACCTCTACGACAAGCTAATTGGGAGGATCTTCTATCCAATATTAATAAAAATTTCTCATGTTGGTACTTCAAATCGCTCAATATAGAAGGAATATTAACCCTAGTAAAGTCCATTTTTCAAGCCATGCCTCTCTACCTCTTTTTTGTCCTCGCAACTCCCAAAGCCATTCTAAAATGAACCAAAAAAATCCAAAGAAATTTTCTATGGGGAAGAAGCAACAAAAAAAATAATTGGGATCTGGTTAATTGGCATTAGAGGAATTTTGAGGTCTAAAATGGGCCTCCTAAGGAAAATAATAAAATAATAGTTAAAATAATAAAATAATATTTATTAATTTTGGAGGAAAAAAGAAAAAACTACTTTTTGTGTTCGTATTTTCGACATATCTCCATGTGTTCTTACTCAAATTTTGATCGGGAGAGCTTGTTGGATGTGGAATTTGATTTTGCATCCAACGAATACCCACACTGCATACTTTTGACGGACCCCGCTACCCCAAAAATAAGAAAAACCTAAAAAAACGTGATGATGATGTCATCATCACATTTTTCAGGTATTTCTTGTTTTTGGGGTAGCGGGGTCCATCAAAAGTATGCAGTGTGGGTACGTGTTGGATGCAAAATCAAATTCCTAATCCATCGAGCTCTCCTGATCGAAATTTGAGTAAAAACGAAGGGAGATATGTCAAAAATACGGACAAAAAAGGTAGTTTTTTTTATGACAAATATGTCAATTCAACCATTATGGTTAACTCATTTTATTGGAATTCTATTGGTTCTTGAATTCCAACTCACAAGAACTTATTGTTGGTGCATTTTCTTATAAGGCCCATTTTAGACCCCAAATTTCCTCTAATGGAGGAAGTATGTAAACTCTACTCCAAAGGTGGTCTTGGTTTGAGCGACAAGGACCTTACCAATTAAGCTCTAGGTTCTAAGCTATGGTGGAACTGGCTCACTCACAATCAAGACCCATGGGGTCTATTTTGGAAAGCTAAATATCCCACCCATTTGGAACAATAGGAACTAGTTAGATTCAATGACCAAATAAGTAGATCAATTACTTAGAATATTTCTTGGACCAACAAATAACTAATCCAAGACCACAATTTTTGGGAAATAAAAAATGGAAGAACAACCCTTTTTTTGGATGAATCTTGACAAAAGGATTTCAAATTGAAAGATGATATCTCCAAATCTCCCCTTCAAGAGGAACTTGATTAAAGAAATAGACTCTAGTAGATGTTCCCTCCCTTCATCCTTTGGGTCATCTAGAAGGAGAGAAACAAAAGAATATTCTGTAACCAAGATTCTCCACAAGAGAAAATATGGTTCAAACTCAAATTTATGATGAATGAGACAATTGAACTTTAGCCTTGTACGAAAGAAAACAAAAATCTTGATGAACGATAAACTAGAATTCTTCAGGCCATGACTTCCACCTTCATTTCAACGTTGTTAAGCCTAACCCTGCTACCCCCAACATCTCAAATCCTTCGAGTTGGATCCCTCTCCCTGCATGTTTTATCAAACTCAACTTTGATGGTGCTTCTAAAAATAACACTGGATAAGCAGGGTTCGAAGGAATCTTCACAAATGAGACAGACATTATGCTTAGAATTTATGCAAGAGAGATAGGAATCAACAGTAACAATGATGTTGAATTAGAGGCTCTAAACAAGGGGATCAGTTTATCAATCAATAGCTGATATGGGAAAAATGTGGTGGAAGGGAATTCTCAGAACCTAATTAACTACATGTTTACATAATTTCGGTCGACCCAGGTTCAGATCCCTTGCTTGTCAACAAAACCTAAGATATCGGCCCAAAAGAGAAAAAATTTGTCGAAAACACCTGCAAAGCAAATGAAGTCTCAGCCGAGATATATTATGGGAACTGCCAGAACCAGGTTTCTACAGTTGTGTTGAGGAATTTCCTTATCATAGCACCATCAATTCACTTGAACGAAGCTAGGAAATAGACTTTTGTTTCATACATTCATCCAAGAAAATAAACTATTGATCTGTCGACATATATCACAGTATGTAACATAAATCATTAACACGTATTAATTAATATTCCATATGATCATATCATATTTGCAACACATATATAGAATTTCATTCACAACAGATTTAGCTCGACACATTCACATCAACTCATTCACAACAAGTATGCATTCTACACAAACACATATATTAAAGGCACACATAGACAAGGTGTAACGTGGAAACCCATATGGGAAAAACCACAAAGGTTCTCTTCATTTCTCATGAGGAATGGCTTAGCTCCTTTGGTCTTCACACATAGCCCGCTGACTCTTCTTTAGATATTCTTTACACTTCATGTACTATTTTCTCATCTCATGCTCTCTAGTTTAGATATCTCTCTCTTTTTCTCTATATTCATCTAAGCCATTCCTTCAGGATTGTGGTCTTCTGCACACAACTTGGAACAATTCTTTTATACTTTTACACTTCTTGATTTAACCTTCAACTGACTCTCAACTACCAATCAACAGGTTGTCTTTCTAATTTAGTACATTTTGTTACATCTAAAAATAGGCACTATCGACCCAATTACAATCATGCTTTATTCCCAAAAGAAAACTACCGGCCTAACTAACTCTTTACCAAAAATAAGTTGAACTCCTCTTTTCGACTTTCTTTTCTCCTCTTTCATCACTTCTTCTTCCATCGCGACATTTGTTCATCTTGTGACCATAATATTCAACTTTCTATGCAGAATTTTGTCTAAATTTCCTATTCTTCAACTGCGGCCTTTGCTCGCCTTGTGACCAGAATATTCCTCTTTTCGAGCAGAATTTTTCTAACTTTTCCTAGGGTCAACATTACATAATAAAGATGCTACACGGTACCCTTGTTAAAGACTTTAATCACAAATGGAAGTTGGAAGAAGAAGTGTGAATACTGGCAAAATTCATTCGAGGTATTCCCATGTTCATCCCCATCCACATCAAACACAAAGGGAATAAAGTTGTTGAACACATGGAAAATGTTGGCATATTAGTGGATTCAAACTGATTGATGATATGACCTCACATCTAATCCATGAGACCTTCATGCCCAGCTATAAGGGACTTGCCAGCGAAGACATGGACATTTATTCCCACAACAACCCAACTTCCAACAATAATGTCTCATTGCATCCTCCCTTGATTTATGTGGTGGAAGGGACATATGTCATCATATCTACTAGGAGTGTATGGGAGAGACAAGATAGCATAAACCAAATGACTAATTTTCACCATGTGGAGCACATGGTTCACGAGCAACAATATCAATTAAAAGTACACCTTCATATATAAAAGGCATGGGAAGGACCTATGAAGAATGCAAGGCGATTTGGAACAACAGATGAAGGTACACTCTTATTATGCAGGGCAAATATTAAAGTACTGGTGAGTACACGTCAATTATAGCAAGTCCTCTCAATTTAAGCAAGTATCGGGAGGCAAGAATACTTACCATTTCCTGTATTGCCTTGAAAATAAATTGCAACTCTCTCTACATTAATATCCTTGGTTGCAAAAATATGGGAGATCATAAAATATGCTGCATGTTTATTAGAGAACAAAGAAATGTTACGACTAATCAACTTCGTGTAGCAAAAGTCACCATGCCCTACCAAAATCTTATTCAGCAAGAAATTCAAAATGAAATAGGCATAAAGGAAAGGATACTTTGGGATGAATAATGGGTCTCTCTCCAGATGCAGTCGGTAGAAACTATGCACTTCTAGCAAGTAGACCCCGAGTTCTACTAGGGAAAGAAAATCCTTGTTCGACATAACCTTGATTTCCTTTTGGAATGACAAGATCAATCTAGGAAAAACCCTGGAAAGGAGGATACAAAGGAAAGCTTCAGGCACCATCATGAAAAAAATTATTAGGAACCTACACCATGAAGCTTCCATCCTCAACGAAAATTTCATCATATTAGACAAAAAGGTCAATGTTGAAATCATCTTGAGGCAATCTTCCTTGACCAACACTCCAAAAGGAAAGGAGCATGGAGATGAAATGGGGGTGAACCTCGAACAAGGGGTTCAGGATGACACGGTAATTGAAGAACATGCCAACCCACTTGAAGCATGGATTCAAAACCCAAGAGGCATCAAAGACTATGCCATGCACTATGAAAGTTTAACAACCCTAAATTGGGTCCTCTATTCCCTCATGGACAATATGCTGACTCAGAACAATTCGACCAACTACCGAGAAGAGGACATTATGGATATTGTGGAAGACAACAAGAGAATAAACATATTGATGGATACCAAGATGAGGATCACCAATGAACACATTGAATACTACACCAACAAAAAATGAAACTTCCCTTGGATACAAAAGGAGAAACCCCATCATCATTTCAGATGTGGAAGACCATAATCAAGGATAATGAGGTTCCTAGTTCCCTCTTGGTATATCTAAGAATCATTGTTTTTAGCCATATTTACAATTTCCATTTTTGTAATAACTGTATGAATCCAACCCCACTTTTTCATACATAATGGAAGAATGATAGCTAACTACTCTAAATATTGGGATAGAAAACATAGGGAAAAAGAATTCACCAAAAATTTTGTTTCAAGTCTAGATGTTCAAGAAAATATTTTTTTTATTCAGTCTGGTGTCTCCTAAAGGAAGGATGACCAGTCTATGTATTTTGAAATTAAGTATTTTTTCCTCTCTAATATTATATAAAAACTCTCTGCTTATTTACAAAAAAAATCATTTTGTCTGGTTGTTGCCTCATTTCCATGCATAGTGGGTTAAACACTTGCAATTTTTTTTGAAGGTTAAAAAAATATGTTTTTATAAAATAAAGAGTTCAAAATGAGTGTGTGAACTGTTAGTGCAGTCTAAACATTTTAAGGTAGTTAAAGCTATCAAAATTTTAAGAAAATACTAGAAATAGAAATCAAATTGTATATAGATATATATTGTAAATGGTCGGGGATCGGTAGCATCAAGAAAAAATCATTTGACTACTCCCTCCTTTGTTATAATATCTCTAAATGAGTGGATAGGGTTTTGAAAGACAAGAATTCAAATTTCAAGATGGTTGATCCCATTGGATGCTATGGTTGATACAACATATGAAGGAATGGTGACTACCCATTTCATGGATGTAGATTTGTTTAAGCATTATGGTTACCTTTTAATATCATTGCCTTTTAAACTCATACTAAATCTAAGATTTGATGAAGTGGAATGCGAGATATTTTTTAAAATATAAATGTTCATATGCTTCTTCAAATTTTCTTATGTGCTCATATGATTCTTCATTTTTGTCTTCACCTTAAACTTGGATTCAAGATATATTGTTGCATTGCTTCCATCAAAAGTTAATTTTTTTTCTCTATTTGGCACCTAAGTTTTGGTGTTTCTACAATTGTTCAATACTATCATTTTAATAATCCAAGGAAACATGTGTCATTGCTCCTATTTTCAGATACCACCAAGAATGGACCTTGGGGTTTAATGAGTATAATTACAACAAAATTTAAAATTGAAAAGAGGAATTTTTATCTTATATGAATTATTGCCCAATATTTTGTTGTTAGATTTACAAAACATTTGAATCTTTGATATCAAAGAGATCAAATAGTTATAAACTATCTCGACATAAATAAATACTAGATTCACATTATAAATACATGCAATTGATGGACTCCTGGCCTTGGTTACTCTCACAACTGTTGATCCCATTTCGAAGTTGTTTTTTTGATATGGAATACAAAAACAATCGAAATATCTTATGTATATCTGGGCTGGAAAAAATGTCCTCACTCTGCCCTGCCACCCTCGGTTCCAATGAAGAATTTAAGGGTTCTAAATATTTCCAATAGCATGTTAAACGCATTTCGACACATATACTATGCATCACAAGTAAATAGAAATGACATGTTGTGTTCACGTTAGGAATTCAAAAAGATATACATGTAGTTTAGTATTTATTACTATTTCAAACATATAAATGCTTTTCTTACTATTGAAATGCATGAACATTTTTCCTTTACAAGTATCTTTGTAGTTGTCAATTTGTTTGGAGGTGTTCCATGCAGCTGGATGTGAGCAACTGAAGAGAATCCAAGGGTTTGAACATGTGACAAAGCTTCGATGCTTGGTTGTTGATGGGTGCTCTGAGTTAGATGAGTTTCAAAATATGGAAACATTTTAATCTTTGGAGGTGTTAATCATAAGAGAATGGGTGAAGCTTAAGAGCATACAGGGATTAATGCAGCTTTCAAAGCTTTGAATCCTAACTTTTAGTATGTTCTCCGATTTAGAATAATTTTCAAGTATGAAAATATTGGTAGATTTGGAGGAGTTGTGGGGACATGGATGTGTGCAACTAAAGAGGATAAGGGGGATTGAGACACTGACAAAGCTTTGAATCCTAAAACATGATGGGTGCTCTGAGTTAGAAGAGTTTCCAAGTATGGGAACATTAGTATTTTTGGAGGAGTTTCACGCACTTATGTGAATGTGTGAATCTGAAGAGCATAAAGGGGTGGCTCAGGGGAGAAAGATTCGATGGCTATCAGTGATTGGGTGGTCTTTGTTAGAATAATTTCCCCAAATGAAAACATTACTATCTTTGGTGTACTTGTGGGTAAGAAATTGTACGATGTTGAAGAGCATAGTGGGGTTGGTGCATGCGACAAAGCTTCAATTATTACGTGTTTGTAGGTGCTCTAAGTTAGAAGAGATGCTAAGCATGGAAACATTGGGATCTTTAGAGGTGTTGAAGGAAGAAATATTTGTTTGGTTCTGACAATAAAAATGTTAATTAGGTCATTAAATATTTAAAAATGGTTATTTTTGTTTTATTTTAATGGTCTTTTGACAATTTTGGCTAGAGAATCAAGCCCCATGGATCAAACTTCATGCAAAAAATCATTACATGCTTTTCAAATAGAAGGTAGGTTTCCCCTGAACTAGTTGGTGTGAAAGTGTGTGGGATTTTGACATTCACCATTTTTTTGGCTTGCAATTAAATTATTATGTTGTTAGTTTAGGGTGGATTCTCATAAATTTTTATGATCAACTAAATTTATGTCAAAATGGCTTGTTTTATATGAATTATGGACTTGTAGTTTAACATACCATTAAATGGTAAATCACCATTATTAACGCAAAAATTTTCCTAACCTGCTCTACAAGGCCTACACCACCTACATACATCTATTTCCTAACCCATTGTACCCCCACCCCCACATTTAACCTATGTTTCTCTCACAAAAGGCTAAAATAATAAAAAAAGGCTTTAAAACCCCAAAAGAGCCAAAATTGCTCACAAAGGAGCTAAAAATTTCACAAAGGGGCTAAAGCCTCCAAAAAGGAGCTAAAAACCCTAAAAGGGCCAAAAAAACCTGAAAGGAGCTAAAATCAAGAGAAAAGGGGCTTAAAACCCTAGGTAGGGCCCAAAACCCTAACCAAGGGCTTAAAACCCTAAAAATGCCAGAAAAACTATAAAAGGAGGGGTGGGGGTCCCCATCACTCATGACTATTTTTTTGCCTACCGTTACTATAGTTGTATGAGTGCCTTGAGAGACCTTTCCTCTCAAGCCATTAATCCCATTCACCTCATTTCCCCATTTTCCCATACCTTGGTGTGTTGAATCAAACCTCTCACCAATCTTGCCTGTGGAGAGGCATCTTCTTAGTTTGGGCATGGTGGCCCCCTTCCAAAACAGATCTGAGGTATAATGGATTCCATGTTTTTTATTGTTTAGTTCATCGTTTAGATATTTATGCTTAGTCCATTGCTAACAATTTGTTGCAGGTTTTTGTTTATCCATTGACTCTACCCTTTCGTCCTATAGATGGAAGGTAGGTGCTTCTGCACGTGGCCAAGTTTTTTTCCCAGCCATAGATTGGAGACCATACTGGGTCAATCCTTCAGGATCCCAAGTTTTCTTTAGTTTTATGTTGTTTTTACTTGATTTTCGCACCTGATCGAGCCCTCAGAGGGCCGATCCAATCAATTTGGCCCCAATACCAATTACTGTCGGTTATATTTGACTCCATTTTTAATTTTTCTACCTTTCAGGCTGAGTCGCCTATATCAGGTTGAAAGAGGTGACCTAGTCGCTTATTCTGGTCGTACAGGTATGACCCAGTTTCCTTCTTGGAATAGTAAGGTATGACCTAGCTCCCAGGAAGGATTCATTGTTTTAAAGCCTATAGGCGCAACCCAATCACCCATTCAAGCCCGACAGGTGCAACCTAGTCCCCTGTTCAGGCCCGAAAGGAGCAACCTACCCCCTTGGGCACTGTTACTACCTTCTTTTACTTAGTCGCTATTGTTTGGACCTTCGGTGCGACCAAGTCACCGCTGTCCAGTAAATAGAAGTGACCTAGCTCTTTTCTCAGTTTTTTCTACATTCGACTGTTTGTTTCAGTAACTGTTTAAGTGTCCATCTGCTTTCTACACTGTTAATTTCATGCCAGCTTTTTTTCATAATTAAATACATTGGGAATTAACCTCCTTGTCCAACCCTTCCTCCTCTACTCAGTCATCAGCCTCCGGGGTCTTTTGAGATAAGACAGAGGGTTGAACAAGTGTAGTAATAGGCACCTATATTTGTAATTGCTTTAGTCCATTAAAAACAAGTGACTTGGAAGCTAGAGGGGGTGGAAACCGTTGGGGGTTTCACGGCATTCGCGTCCTCCCTATTGAGCAACCTTGCATTTGAGGAGTGACCACTTTGATGAGAGCCCAACACTCTTTCTTGAATTAAGGGGATACAAAAACATGGCAGACACATTATAGATTTTTATTTTTGTAGTTTTAGTTGCACTTGAGTTATGTTTATTTCACTGGTTTACACATTACAGTTCATATTTCCCATTGCATGATCAAACCATATTACAGAAAAACCATGACCACTTGCTCACCAAGTAATTGCAAAAATAATTTAAAATAAACAAAACTCATTCACAAAAGTGCACACAACCACACCATTTAATTCAACCAACCTCGGTTCATGATCCTGAGTGAACCTTTAAAAGTAACCAATTTACTTTAAATCAAATTTTGCAGTTTGAGGACATAAGTCCCTAATTTNCATTTAATTCAACCAACCTCGGTTCATGATCCTGAGTGAACCTTTAAAAGTAACCAATTTACTTTAAATCAAATTTTGCAGTTTGAGGACATAAGTCCCTAATTGCCTTAACTATGGGAAGTGCTTGGGCTATGCCCTAAAACTCATTATGAGGATTACCATATGAACCCCAAAGTAGCTGGCCAACGAGAGGAATTGCCAAGCGAAATGGGCCAATGACCCCTTCCGATTGACTAGTAAAACCTNAACTCATTATGAGGATTACCATATGAACCCCAAAGTAGCTGGCCAACGAGAGGAATTGCCAAGCGAAATGGGCCAATGACCCCTTCCGATTGACTAGTAAAACATGTTAGGAAAAATCCAAGCGCTGTCTTATGGCAGTCTTGGTGGTCGAGTGACCACCTGCAAGCCAATAGGAAGCCATTAAACTGGGGTAAAATTTTCATTACCTATTACTATCAGACAGACACCATTGATCCACCACGATCCTCCTCTCGTTTTAGGGGGGAGTCCCCTCAATTTGGGTCATTAAACCAACACCGTCGAGACCATTCTCGGCAACCGTCCTCACCGTCAGAAGGACACATAGTCTTTGACTCTAATTCAGATTCCTACCAATTCGAGCCAAATCCGCACATCATACCGTCTAGCCCCATGGCTGGCATAAGCCCCAATCCCTTGTCCAGAGGGGTGATTGGCAGTGGACCTACATCCTTGCCCCCCATCACTTCCAAAATCCTAGCCGGAAGTCCCAGGATTGATGTGCATACTGTCATCAGTCTATTACCCATTAGTGGTAGCCCCTTACTATCTTCTACGATTCCCATAGTACCACCTTTTGTGACTAGGTGCAGTGACCCTTCCACTTCTGTTTCAACTATCCCCGTTACGAGAAGTCAGTTTCAGGTACCCCCAGTCATGCAGAGACACACCGCTCTTGCAAATTTCGGTGCCATTTCCGACCCCCCGCATACCAACCGTGGGTCCAACCTCCCATTCATTGCTTGCCTAAACTTTCCTGATCTAGCCAGGTTGACCAACGACCCAATCTATCATTAATCCCATTGGCCTCCAATGCCAACCAAACTCCCATCAAACATTCCAAAGTTTGAAGGGAAGGTAGTGGAGTGCACCCAAAACCACATAATGTCGTTTCATCTATGGTGCTCATCGAACACCATCGTAGATGATTCCATTAGAATTAGGCTATTGCAATGCACCCTCACAGGTGTCGCTCCCAAATGGTACATAGAGCTACCTTAATCCTCCTATCCAGACTTCATCTNCATCGTAGATGATTCCATTAGAATTAGGCTATTGCAATGCACCCTCACAGGTGTCGCTCCCAAATGGTACATAGAGCTACCTTAATCCTCCTATCCAGACTTCAACTCCTTGGCCTTCATGTTCCTGCAGTATTTCCAACTCCCTTTTCGCTATGACGAGGGTGTAGGAATCCTGCTATCTTGCTGCCAAAACACTGCGACCCATATAATTGACCACATCTATGAGTGGCGACGGCGTTGTAGCCTTTGCAAGATCAATCTTGATGACATAATATTCCTTGATTGGTTTTTGAAAACCTTACTACCGCCCATCGCCTTTGAACGTCCCCAAACCGAGGAAGAGGCCATCCTAAAGGCCCAACAATTTGACTTGATCTATGCTCAGTCTGGATACCTTTACACCATTATTCCAGACACCCCACATGCCGACACCACCCACCGCGATGTGCAGCTGGCATCCCATGCTGTGGATGACATCATAGGCTCCATCTCCCAGCACCAGTCGTACTACGTGGCACCTCCCAATATGCCACCGCACACAAGCAGTGCCTCGAGTGTTGCGAAAAATCACCCTCTACCTGACTATTCCAGGATGATGCCACGACCTCTTACGTGCAACCTGCGCCAACTCAACATGCCCATGCACCGACTTGGCCGTCACAACCATATCCAGGACAAATGACCAGATTTTTAGCCCCTTCAGCTCCTCCGACCTATTATGTTCCACTCATGCAGGCCACTCTAGCCCCTGCTCTAGAGCCCCCCATGCCCACGGGACAAGTTTTTACCCACCAAAATCGTCCCAACCAACATACACCCAATAACCAATAAGGGAAAGACAAGAAAAACCGAGCCAGGAACCGGGGGAAAAACCAACCACAAGAAGGAGACCAATAGCAAAATCCTCCTAACAACGCTGGGGCTAATGCGTCAGCCCAAAATCCCCAACAACATAACCTAGTTGGACGAAATGCTCCATTACGGACCAACCATCTGTGCAAGCTGTGCAACGTCTACGGGAACTACACTCATGAATTCCCTTTCATGGAACGTGCCAAAAAATATCTCAAAGATGAAGCTCAGTAGGGCACCAATGTGGCAGCCCAACCCAATATAGCACCATCGGGCCCTCCACCCATGGTGCTCCAGAAACCTTTTTCCTCTCCAAGGATTGGTAGAAACTGCACCGTTGCCCCCATCGGCTCCCGCGGCTCCTGCTGTGCCCCCGCCTATAGAGATAGGTATCCATCACCTACTAGCCATGATAACTTAAGAGATCAACCTCCAGACTAGGCGGAACCAGTATGGATCCGCTATTGAAACCACTGACCCATCAGTGACATTCGCGTCCAACACAACCAATGCACCTCTTCATCTACCTACCCCCCCCATGGACAGGGAAGATAGAGGCTTGTTAAGATTATTTATGCTAAGCTAGATTATCAGCATTCAATTCAATTTCACAATAATCATAGAATACATGATCACTGAAAGAAATAGTATCACAAGATCAACAAATATTTACCCTGGGAAAACCCTAAAGGGAAAAACCCAGCAAGAAAAGCTTCCTTAATATAGATGATCAAAAGATAAAACATAAAACCTCAGATTGGTCTTTCTCCTCATTGCATATAAGACTCTCTCTCTCTCTCTCTCTCTCTCTCTCATGCGTTACACTAGTGTGTCTGTGTGTTCAAATGAGGAGCGCTTCACTTCTATTTATATTTTTTTATTCACTTAAATTTTTACTCAACCAAGTCGACCCCACTAAAATTGACTGGGCCGACTTCTCTAGGGAGACTCAAAACATCATATTATTATATTCCGATGGGTGCTAATGTCCCAACTTACAATGGAGGGTTTACCTCATGACTCTCTACTGGCCTATTACAATATTAATGATTCTCCCGATAGGAACATCAGGGTATAATGAAATAAAAATGATTCTCCCGATAGGAACATCAGGGTACAATAAGTGAATACTCTTTGAAGTTACAATAATTCAACACTCCCCATAAACAAGAAGGGTATTCTACAATAACAAAAACAACAACAATAGGAGAAGGAGAGAGAGCATCTTCAACATCATTAGGGTGATACATCTATAAATCATTGGAAGCTTTTTCATCATCTTTGACATATAGTCTTCATATTCAATTTCAGTAGCAACAACACTTTGATTGTTCGGTCGACAACATCATCATCAACATTTTAGTCTTTCTCAATCAGCAACATCATCATCAACATTACTTTGACCTTTCGATCATCTTTATCATCAGAAATACTTTGATCTTTCGAATAGCAACATCATCAATACTTTTATCTTTCAATCAGCAACATCATCATCAATACTTTGATCTTTCGATCAGCAACATCATCATCAATACTCTAATATTTCGATCAGCAACAACCTGCAATCCACAATACGAAGACGGAAGTCTATAGATAACTTTAGGACTTAAGTCTAGGGATGATACAATCCTACCACATTCTCGAGGACCGAAGTCACTAAATACTATTACGGGATAATCACTCCCTATCACTTTAGGACTTAGGTCCAAGGATGATGCAATCCTACTAGATTCTCGAGGACCGAAGTCACTGGNGACCGAAGTCACTAAATACTATTACGGGATAATCACTCCCTATCACTTTAGGACTTAGGTCCAAGGATGATGCAATCCTACTAGATTCTCGAGGACCGAAGTCACTAGATACTATTACTGGATAATCACTCCCTATCACTTTAGGACTTAATTCCAAGGATGATGCAATCCAACCACGTTCTCGAGGACTGAAGTCACTGGATACTATTATGGGATAATAACTCCCTATCACTTTAGGACTTAAGTCCAAGGATGATGTAATCCTACCACATTCTCGAAAACCGAAGTCTCTAGATCACTTTAGGACAAGTGTCTAGGGATGATACAATCCTGCATCTTTCTTGGAGACAGAAGTCTATGGATCGCTCTAGGACAGGTTTCCAGGGATGATACAATCCCGCTTCTTTCTCAGAGACAAAAGTCTATGATTCACTTTAGGATGGGTGTCTAGGGATGATATAATCCCACTACAACATCACTGCTCCCCCTTTTGGGGAAGGTCTTTTCGAACAACACCAAGCTTGTCTTGAAAGTATTCAAACTTTATTCGAGAGAGAGGCTTTGTTAACAGATCAACAACTTCTTAATCGGTACTCACATATTGGATATTTACGGCTCCCTTCTGTATCATATCTCGAATGTAGAAATACTGGATTTCTATGTGCTTCGATTTATCATGGAACACTGGGTTATCCATCATCTTTATACAACTTTGGTTATCACATAGAATCACTGTGGTATCCAACTCTAGGTTAAATAGACCTGACATCAGATTCCAAATCCATATGGGTTCAAAACTAGCAGAGCAAGCTGCTATGTATTCTTCTTCAGCCATGCTAAGAGCAACACTGGACTGTTTCCTGCTAAACCATGAAATCATAGAAGACCCCAGACAATAACATCCACCTGATGTGCTTTTCCTGTTTGAGACACTTCGAGTCTAATCTGCATCTGTATAGCCATACAATCTGTAATCATGGTTTCCATCATAGTATATACGAAAGTCTATAGTTCCTTTCAGATATCTCATCACATGTTTTGGAGCTACTAGGTTAACACATAGGTTGAACTAGATATCGACTCAAGGTGTTCACAACAAATAAAATGTTTGGTCTGGTATTTGTTAGATACACCAATGACCCAATAATATGTCTGTATTGAGTCACATACACTAACTCTAATGATTCATTATCCAACAACTTCAGGTTGGTATCCATGGGTGTGGCCATGGCTTTACATTCCAGCATATCAAATCTTTTCAAAATTTCTAATGCATACTTTCCCTGATTGAGAAAGATTCCTTCTAAACTTTGCCACACTTCCAGAACTAGAAAATAGTGCATTGATCCAAGGTATTTCATCTCAAATTCCTAAGCGAGCTTCTTCTTCCATTCTTTAATATGTTTGTCATTCCCATATAGTAATAGTATGATAGGTATGACAGGTTCATCCACATATAGTAATAGTATGCCAGAAATAGGTCATCCACATATAGTAATAGTATGATAGGTTCATCATCTATAACCTTGAAGTAAAGGTTAGGATCGGCNCATCCACATATAGTAATAGTATGCCAGAAATAGGTCATCCACATATAGTAATAGTATGATAGGTTCATCATCTATAACCTTGAAGTAAAGGTTAGGATCGGATTTACTCTTGGTAAAGTCCAAGCTCATCAGGAAACTATATATTCTTCCATACCAAGCTCTAGGAGCTTACTTCAGGACGTATAGGGCCTTCTTCAACTTGCATACGTGAGTCCATCTGTCTTCAACTTCAAATCCTTGTGACTATTCTATGTATACTTATTCCTCAATCACACCATTTAGGAAAACTGTCTTTACATCCATCTGGTGTAAGTTCCACTTCATCATGGATTTAAGTGGCATGATGGCTCTAATCGAAGTATGCCTTGCTACTGGTGCAAATGTTTCTTCATAATCAATTCCCTCTTTCTGAGAGAAACCTCTAGCCACAAATCTTGCCTTGTATTTCTCTATACTTCCATCA
>LPNX010419639.1:0-22074 GCA_001517045.1 Pseudotsuga menziesii | reverse complement strand
CTATTGTTGTTTTCTACACTCTTACTTGCTATATACATGAGAAACTTTGCATATTTGTGTATAATTGTTTGAATTGACATGGATGCACATGAATATATATACATATTTATTGAAAATGTGAATATTTAATGTATTTTTGCTTAACCGGTTTTTCGCTCCGGTTTTTTTCCGGTTTTTGTCCGGTTCCGGTTCTCGGGGTGGGCCGGTTCATCCACCGGTCCGGTTCTAATAACATTGTTCTCAACTTCTTGGTTCATTGCCCCAGGGGGACTATGTTCATGAGATCTGTGGATGCATCTGCACATGTCAAAGATGCGGTTTTACTATGTGGCTTGTTGGATGAGTTCATCCAAGAGATTGGGCCGCAGCATGTTGTCCAAGTGATAACGAACAACGCTGCGAACTATGTGGCTGCTGGTAGGATGCTCATGGCCAGGTATCCTACACTATTATGGACTCCTTGTGCCGCCCATTGCCTTGATTTGATCTTAGAGGATTTAGGCAAGATTGATTGGATCAAGGATACTATTGATTCAGCACGGAGCATCTCAAAATTCATATATAACCATGCAGCAATGCTTAGCTTGATGAGAAAGTTCACAGGTGACAAAGAGTTGGTGTGTCCTGCCATCACACGCTTTGCCACTAGCTTTATTTCTCTTCAGTCACTCTTGAATTCTATGTGGGACTTGCAGGCGATGTTCTTTTCACCATAGTGGCGTGCTTTATCATTTAGCACTAGACCAGAGGGGCAAGCCACATTCAGGCTAGTTGCATATGATGAGAGTTTTTGGGGTGCGGTGAAGGAGGTGTGCACCATCACCGAACCTTTGGTAAGGGTTCTCCGCTTGGTTGATGGAGAGAAGCCCGCAATGGGCTACCTATATGAGGCCATGGATAGGGCCAAAGAATCCATCCGTGCTTATTATGAGGACAAGGGAGATCAGGGGCAGGAGAGACAACATATGATACGGGCAGTGATTGATGCGCGATGGAACCACATACTCCATCGCCCCATTCATGCTGCAGGGCTATACCTCAACCCTGCATATGCTTACTCCTATGGCTTTAGATTTGATGGAGATGTTATGTCTGGATTCTATGAGTATGTCCAAAGGATGGTACCTGATGCAGCTGAGCGTACACAACTTTCCCAAGAGTTGGAAATGTATAAGAGAGCTACAGGATTATTTGGGTTTGATATAGCAATAAATGATAGGACCAACCTAATGCCAAGTAAGCTTCACCTAGTTTTAAACTTTCAACTTTAAAGTTTAAATTTAAAATTTCATTTTCTCTTTCTAATTCTTTGTTTTAAATTTTATTTTTCGTTTCTCATGTTTATTTTATTCATAATTTCATTGTAGATACTTGGTGGGAGAACTATGGTGGTTGTGTACCTATTCTACAGAAGCTTGCCATTCGAGTGCTCAGCCAGACATATAGCTCTCCTGGTTGCGAGCGCAACTGAAGTGTATTTGAAAAAGTACACTCCAAAAAGCACAACAGGTTAGAGAATTCCAAATTTTCAAATTCATTATATAATATAAAATTTAAATTATTAAATTCTAATTTATAGATTTATGCCACTTTAATATTTAATATTTATGATCCTCCTCCAGGTTGGATACTCAGCGCCTTAATGATTTGGTCTACGTCCACTACAATCTCAGGTTGTGGGTGAAGCAGTATCAGAGAAAAGTTGATGCGAAGGCCATTTCATTGGATGAGATTGACACCACCGCTGCATGGAGGGCAGAGTGTGAGGAGCCTGTTATGGAGGTAGCCCCTGATTGGCTAGAGGATGATCATGCTACTGATAGTGATCATGGTGAGACTCATATAGTCTCAGAGGATTTGGATGAGCATGTTCCAGTTCCAGAGAAGTTTCACACCGATTCTGGGAGTGTGCCACAGTCAAAGCTAGAGGGAGATAGACCTGGTGGTAGCACAGGCAATAGTACTGGTAGAGGAGCAGGAGCTGCAGGACTACCTCCTCGACCTTCTCATTCTTCAGGACATCAGTTTCGGCCACCTTCTCCAGTTTCTAGAGGACGTCATTTTGCAGGGTCTTCTTTTAGAGGACGTTAGAGTCCAGTACGAGGCCCACAAGCCTCAAGGGCACCTACTTCTAGTTCTAGAGGAAAGGCCATTTGCACAGCGATTACCTTTTCCCGTAAAAGGGGTAGAGGGAATCAATAGTTTATTTACTTTACTTCATTGTAGATGACTCGTGAGTCGTGATGATGATCATGAGATACATTTGTTATATTTTTGATGACTTAAGATGCAAGGACATGATCCATTTTGTATGCGTGATGTATCTCGATTTTCTAGACATCTTATATATCTTATATATCGGTTTTCTTTCCATATTCATGTAGCAATGTGTTTATTTGATGTTATTGTTGCTTTAAATGTTTAAAAAATTGGAAAAAAATGAATATTTTTCTATTTTTTAAGTTTGCCGATTTTTTCCCGATGTTTGCTGATGTTTTGCCGAGATATCCCGAAACGATGTTTCCTGGACCCTGCCGATTTTTTCGCCACGCCGATGTTTGCAACACTGAGTGTAACTACAAATTCCTCGTACATATTCATATTGTTCACTTACATTGTTTACTAGAAGTTATTAAGCATTAAGTATTAGGGGAAATTTGAGGTCTAAAATAAGCCTCCTAAACAATATAAAAAATATTATGAGTTATTCATTTTGTGGGGAAGGTATATTTTGCATTACAATTTATGTAACTATGCTAAAGTTAATTTCAAAAGATGCCTCGAAATAAAACTAATGAAAAAACCTCTTTGACTAAAAATAGAAGTACTTTTAAGAGATAAATATAACTTGTAAGTACTTTTAAGACATAAATGTAGTAAAGAAAAGTACTCATAAAATAACATAAAATAACATAAAGTAAAATATTTTAGTTTTGAATTAATAATTTAGCATATATTTGAATTAATATTTTAAGACATATATGAATAAGTTAGCATTAATAATTATTTATATATATAAATTATACGTATTAAATACATTTTAAACTTATATCTATATATATTAGTTATATGAATAAGTTAGCATTAATAATTATTTATATATATAAATTATATTTATTAAATACATTTTCAACTTATATCTATATAATAAGTTAACTATAGGCTAAAATTTAAGTCAATAAATATTAACTTACTATAAATACTATTTTAGTTTAGTTTAGTTATAAGTTAAGCCTACACTCCTTTAAAATTTAATTTTAAGCTTAAATAAATAAATATATTTTAATTTAAGCTTAAACAAACAAATATATTTTAATTTAAGCTTAAGCTTTAATTTTAACCTTATATCCTAACACATTACAACAAGTTTAACCTACACCTAACCTGTTTATTTGTTATCCTAACAAGTTTATTCATCATAATGTTTAAACACGTATAACTAAGTTTATTCGTTATAATGTTGAAACATTTTGATAACAAAATTATACATTATAATGTTTAAATCTGTTATAACAAGATGATTCATTGTAATGTTTAAACTTTAAACACATATGGAAACAAAGAGTTTTTTTCGTTAGGAAGTTATATATATACATATATATATTAAATAGAAAATAGAAAAGTATGTAAATTTGATTTTTTGAATTAATAATATAGTTTATATTCAAGAAACTATTTTAAAGTACTTCACTTTATGAAGTGAATAATTTAAAAGTATTAAGTATATATATATTATATTCAAAACAAATTTATAAATACTTTTTTCATAATGAATATGGTTAACTATGGATTTTTATCCACCATTTGGATTTTATAATTTAAAAGTATTTTAAAGTACTTCACTTTATAAGTAATTTAAGAGTATTAGGTACATATATATTATATTCAAAAAAAAATTATAAATACTTTTTTCAATATGAATATGGTTAACTATGGATTTTTATCCACCATTTAGATTTTATATTTTAAAAGTATTAAGTACATATATATTATATTCAAAAGAAATTTATAAATACTTTTTTCATTATGAATATGGTTAACTATGGATTTTCAGATTTTCATCCACCATTTAAATTTTGACAAATGTTTTTAATTGAAGCAATTCTACCTTAACCATAATAGATGATGTCATTTTCTAAAATGTGATTGGTTCTTTCAAAGTTGATTTTGATAATACATTTTTTGTTTTGAGGCCCATTTTAAACCTCAAAATTCCCCTAATGAGCACAGATGAGCTCTTTAATCAACATAGAAACAAGTTAATACCATAAAACCATCATACAAAGAAAACATTGCACAAGGAAACATTATTTACCATGAAAACCCAAATGAGAAAACCAACACTCAAATGGTAGTTCAGCTTATTCCGGCAATCTCTGGTTAGAATGCTGCTTATGGCTCTACGGCATCCTCTGTGTATTCTCCTCTTTATAGCCAAAAAACTTTAAGAATAAGAAATACAATGAGCTATAGGAGAGCTTGGAGGTAATGGGAATCCCAAGGGATAGATCTTTCAGTTTCCAATCTTCCATTTATTTTCCTCCTACTTTAGTTTTTATTTTTAATTGAATCATTATCTTTTCTGTTCATTGTCTTATTCCACTATGCATTGCAATGTCTTTTGCCTTATTTGACCTTTAAGTAATTGACATATTACATTGTAGGAACCGAGTCTTATAACCATTCAGACCTATTTTTGGATCAATTTTTTTTTAAATAATTCACTTCAATTATATAGAATAAAAGTGTTTTACTCTAGAAATTGCCAAAATTTTCTAGAAACTACATAAAATCTTTATAAATTTGAATATTTTTACAACAATATCACCTTGCATTTTATGGTTGGGATTTTAAGAACTATTAAGATTCGCCAAAATTTCTACACTTCAAATATAGATCCTTAAACTTTCCCTAGGAAATTCCTAACCTAAGCTAACCTGAGTTGACCTCCTAAAAAGTAGGGAGAATCCCTAAGATATACAAAATAGCCATTTAATATGGGAATTCTTAAAAATACAAAATCATCAGCATCAAAAGTCCTACTTCAATTCACTCTAACTGCACACATCAAGTCGTCCCAGAATAGCAATTGGGGCCACAACCTGGGTAATGCCTCTGGAAGCTAAAAAACTATGTTACTAGATCCACCACCGCAACATGTAGGATCTGCAGATCCATGGATCCGATACGTATCCGGATCAGATCCGCCTAGGATGTGTCATGGAAATGGATTCCCTGCAGAAGGAAACGTATCCTGGTCCCATGAAATAGATCCTGTGAAAAATCAAACAATTCCTGAAATTTTCAAATGGATCCTAAAACTTCCAATGCCTCTATGACCCATTGACCCCCACAAAAAAATTGTTTTTTAATGAAAAACTTAAAAAACCCTAAACAACTAATGGCTAAAAGCATGAACCCCATTCCTGCTCAAGGTCTGATCTATCCTTATGTTCTGATCTATCCTTATTTCAAGATATGCTCTTGAACTCTGATATATCAACATCAAGTTCTGCTCTCAATGTTTTTATGATTTATTTTATGGTCAAAGTCTGTTGTCAAAGGCTGATCTATATTTATGTGCTATGTTGTTGCTCACTTCACCTACACTGTTATATAGTCTTGCCATAGCCTTTAAGAAAACCACTTTATTTCTTGTTGATAGGGACATGTGGATGTGGCTCACGAAAACACTATTATGACCTGCTTCAAGTTCATGCTGAAATGGTTTTTAAAATTATCAATATCAATCAAAGATTCATGGTTAGAACTCATCAAATCATCAGCTATGGTACATGAAGTCTCTTTTTTGGCAATAACTTATAGTTCTACTTTTGTGTTTCCTGAATAGTTTTGATTCTTCACTCTCTTTTTATTTATTATAAAAATATTTTTACATTTTTCTGTACTTGTCGTTTTCCCCGCCATATCCGGATCTCGAGTTTTAAAAAATCAAGCTAATCTGTATCCGTATCTGAATCTGGAACCATATCCTGGTAACTTAGCTAAAAGGGAACAAATATTCAAGCATCAATGAAAGAAATCTATATTTAGGGTTGCTGTTATGATTTGAATGCTCACATGTGCGTTTTGTATGCTCACTTGTGTGTTTTGTGCTTGTGATGGGCACAATGATTTACCGCAAAACAGAAGATGGGTGCAATAATTTAGAATAATTCAGTTATCAGGCGAAAATCATTGACCAAAACCAGAACTGCCCCTAGGGAAATTTTCAAAGCAATTGGCATTTGCATGATATAAAAATCCACTTAGGTAATGTGATTGTTTTCATTTATATATGATGGCAGAACGGAAATCAGATATGCACAAGTGACGAGATAGAAAAGCATAATAAAGTTCCACTGACGTCTGCTTTCATAAAACCACAATTTTCCTGTTTTCTTCTATTTTAATTTTAAGAGGAAAAAATAATGCCAGGTCAAGGCTTGACCTTTATCCAGAATCGTTTGCTGTCATCTTCTGACTGAAATGCCATCAATCGTGAATCAGCTCCACAGACAGCAACATGGTCATTGTCTTCATATGCAATAGGTCGCGCACCTGGCTTAAGCTCTCTTATAAAGAATTCATTGAAAGTCTGTACAAGATCAGAAAGACAACGTGAACAAAGTTGTATATTTTGACCAATTAATTGCAAACTACTTAAAAGAAGGAAAACACCGAGGTCTAACATACAGAAAATAGATATGGTTACGATTTCTTTGAAGATGGCTCAGATAGTTATATGAATTGATCTGGAATGCCACTGCATTATGTATATCATTATGCATACCAGAAAATGCATGAAATAAAAAAAAAATCCAACAAACAAAGAAACGAAACCGGACTCTCACAATTTAATAACATCTTTAGCTCCAATGTCATGAACCGTGATTTATACTCCTGGAAACTAGGGACAAGAAATGCTCAATATTATTTTAACAGGAAACCATAGATTGCATATTCGTGACAGAAGCTTCTGAAGAAAAGATAGCTGCAATTTCCTTCCCTGTAAATAGAATCTAGCTAAACCTATCTTAGACATCATCTCTCTGTGGTTGAAACTTGAAACCCAATGTTGCCCTTTTCTGTGGTGAGTCGGAACTCACAATTTATGTGAAATGGTAGATTCAAATTCCTCTTTCCCAATTTGACACAAAGTCTTGCCATGAACACAAGAAGTCGGCTAAAGTCACAGCAAGGGATGCTACCCAATTTTTGAATTTATCTGTTATTTGCAATGCTCCACCAACTTTCTGGGGAATGGGAGTGGAGAAACGCACTTAGGTGATGTGTGGAGTTTCTGGGACATGAGAGTGGGGAAACGCACTTGGGTGACGTGGGTCAAGGGTGGAGAGACCCTTTAAATTTTATTTTAGAGAGATTTATGAGGAATGGAGGACTCTTGAGTTCCTAGCGGGGTATTTTCAAAATTAAAAACAAAAAAAATCGCAACATAACAATTCATTATAAGTGCTAAATTCAAAATGGCCAAATAATAGAAACATGATTCATCAATCACCATCTTTATTATGATTTATCATATTTGAATATTTCACATTGAATCAATAATACATCTTTTCAAATTTATAACCTACCACAAAATCATAATTGAAATATATTGATTTAGATTCGTCATCATAGTAAAGTGGAATAAGTTGGCGAGCAATATTAAGCCTGCGGCAGGGCCTTTGATGCTCTTAGAGCCTTAAAGGCTCCTGCCAGGCTACCCGCATGGGGGCCTCCCGCCCATACCCCATGCCCCATGTCGCTGCCATTAGGCATGCACCATGGCGCTAATGCACCATACCCCATCGGTGATGATCCTACAGGCTTACCATCCATGCCCCATGTCGGATGAGGCGTGCACCATACCCCATCGCGGCGAACATCGGACAAGTCGGGACCGAGGGGCTGGCTCCCATCGATGGCACCCTTCTCTGTCCCATCACGCGATGGGTTCCACTCCCATTCCATTTTGCCCACAGCGACCCCGCCCCATGCACGTCCCATCTCCAAGCTGGCCATCAACTTGGCACCATCCACCACCATCAATGCAGATTTTGGAATATCAACGGTAAGCTCCTCCATCACCCCTGTTCATAGTTCGCTCTCCATCTGTTGAGCGCCCAACCCCTTGGTCCAAGTCTTTCTTCTGCCTCCAGCTAGTTCGGGTTTCCTCGATGAGCTGTGTGCAGGCTAGCCCACAATACTCCAGTGTCAACCTTACAGGTATTTCATTGTTGCCTATTATTTTTGTTTTATTCGTTTTGATCGATTTGTAGAGCTATTTAAGAAAAGCTATAATTGGTGTTAGAGATTTATGGTGGTTGTCCTTGGAGCTTGGTGTTTTGATGTATCTGTAAACTCATGTCTAGCTATAAACTCATGTTTTGATGAAGCGAAATATCTAGTTCTAATAATTTGTAATGACACTTTGAATAAGCAGCATACTGTTTTATTCTTCTCTTTCTTGTTATGGTTTTCGTATATTGTGGGCTTTGTGGATCTTTGAATGGCTGCGGATCAGTGTCTATATCATTAAGAACCCTAAGAGTGTCAATATTTTATCATTGTCTCACCATAATTCCGAAGGCCATCCCTGCTGTAACCGAGTTCTCGATAGCCACTGCAACTAGTTCAACGGTACCCAAATGCCCACCTAAGGCATGAATGATAGCTCCCAGTGAATGCTGTTGAACTATAACGTGGCCTAAAATAGCCATTCATCTTTTTGGATTCTATCCAGCTTTCTCGTGCCAGTTGCTTGGGATTCATTATTAAATGGGCATCCAGAGAAAGATCTTTCTGTCTGCTCTGAATCAAAGGCCCGTCCCTTATCTCTCCGCCATCTTCCTGCTCTTGCTCTTCTACGCATACATTTGCAAGGAGGATAATAGTGGATCGATCCTCAACTAACCATGCAGGAGAATGGTCCATAAATCTTAAATCTTACATTTTTAATTATCATTGTGTAAATGTGTTTTATATATTAGTATAGAATTATTTTAAATGGGGATCTACCAAGATTGGAGACGCATGAAATCAATTAAGGTGTAAATCTTTTTTACAATGCAAACATTGAAAAATATCTACAACTCAAAGGATTCGATCCCTTTCATGGTTGATAGCTTTGCTAGCTTTGGATTTAAGAATGGCTACACTAGATTATTTTCAATGTTGTTTGTATAGGGATTTGAAGAATGTCCAAGTGGGAGTCTATCAATGAGTTGGATGTCGAAGACCCAGAGGATATGATAGAATTTTCAGCAAAAGACTTGACATGGATAGATGTTTGGAGGGACCAAGTCGCGGTTATTCCATATTGTCGACTTGAGGACTTTATAAGTGGGGAGCAATAGAGGGAAGGTGCACTTCCTCAATTTGTTGTTAAAACTAGAAGAAGTATAAAAGAAGAGGATATCAAAGAGGCTACCTTTGGAACATATCTAGAGTATGCTATGTGAGTCTCTATACATTTTTTCAAATATATGTATAAGATTTTGATTTAATGTTCAATATGTCAAATATGCATAAATATTTTATCTAATTTGCTGTAAATTCTTCATGTATAGTTATTGGTGTACATATGGTCTGCAATCCCCATAGACCATTACTCTGAATATGGTAGAACAACCAAAGAAAAAACGCCATCCACAGAAAAGTATTAAAGTTGGTTGCCAATGTCAATTCATTGTGCGGCGACTTTATCTTAGACCAGATAACGTTGTTATAATATATACCGCATGTAGGCATATTGATAAACACAATGTTGCTTGTCATGGAAATGATGCAATAGGCAGGCCTCAAAAATTCAATTATGCACCACATTTAACTGAGGATATACGAGCTAGTGTCGAAGATTTGATTCAAAAAGGTTTTACTGTTACAATGATATGGGACCAGCTCATCTCTGATGTGAAGCATAGATCTGGTGAGTTGTTCATAGGGGTATCTCGAGATGCATTTATGACAAGACAAGATATCTTAAACATTTACAATGATACGTAAAGGCTAGATTATGTGAAGAATCAAAGTGATCCGAAGAGTGTGGAATGTTGGTTCAATGAGTGCCCCGAAAGTTTTTTTTCTACCAAAAACAGGATGTTGGTCAAAACATCCCTTTTATCATAGGAATACAAACAAAGTGGATGCAGTCGATGATGGTTAAACACTCACACAACAATATCATATCAATGGACTCCACCTTCAGCACAAACAAGTATGGGGTGAGTACATATTTCTCATAAATTCTATTCATTTCATTGCATGTATTATATATACTTGTGATCATGTATTGTTTGTAATGTAGTATTGACTCTACACTTTAATGGTTTCGACGAACATCGCAATGGGATTCCAGCAGCTTAGGTGATTTCGTCACGTAATACTACAAATGATATTTGTTGATGGATGTTGTCATTATTTGCTATCGAAATAAAAGAACGTCCTGATTGGTATGTCCAAGCTTTCATCACAAATGATGTTGCAATTGAAATTGGGGCATTAAGGTGACATGTTTATTTTTTCAAAGAGATATGAAACAGTGATGTTTACGTATATCATATTTTAATGTTACATTATTTCAGGACTTGCACCAATTGTACGATATTATTATGTGTATGACATGTCCTTCGAGTGTGGTTGAAGAATGTTGGAAATAAAGTCAAAGGAAGGGAAAACAAAATACGCATCTTCCGTGCCTTAGGAGAAATTGTGCACTCATTTCAAGATGATGGATCTATACAACATGCAGTTGTAAGGTTTCTTGATGAATTCAGTGAACACAAGAGGTTTCTAAACTATTTTAGAACCACTTGGTTAGCCAACGATAAACTATGTAAGTTTTTTTGAAGTTGATTTGTATGACTATATTCAACGATGTCATAATTTTAGTTATTACTTCATATCTAATGTATATATTTTTTTCCAGATATGTGGGCAAAAGCGTATAGAAATTTTCCACATTCCAATCAAGACACAAATAATGCAATTGAATCTTACCATGGGTATATAAAACAAAGGTACCTATGCGAGAAGAGCAATGCATGCCATAGACGAGTTGATTGGTTGATTTATGTGTTGTTGACTATGGTTGAACTATATTACATCCATATGCAAAGTTTAAAAGAGGTTGAATTTGTGCTATGTAGAAAATCTGAGAAACAATAATGCTTCTAAGTGGAGAGCAAACCAAATTCCAAATGAAGATTGTGTGTCTGTTGATAAAAGTAACAATGAATATCGGGTTTGTAGCCAAAATAAAGATAGTCGTGACACTTGGTATAATGTCATCTATAAAGGGTCAACTCTACACTTCTTTAATTGTAATTGGGCACTAAATGGAAATGTTTGTAAACATGTGTTGAAAGTTGAGATGCTAGTGAGTAACATTGTTTTAAGAGAATACATTGTCAAATGTCTCTAATTCTATCACCCAAAGGCCTAGAATTTTAGTCGATTTAATCAAACACCTGTAAGGAGGTTAGAAATTGAAACAGAGCTTCCATTTTGCTTTAATTATCCTCCCAATATCAATTGTCACATTGAAACAAAAACCGATGATATAGAGAATTTCTCACATCATGTTGAATCAACCATTGTAACATCAGATAGTCCCTTACGTGAGGATGATGAAATGAAATTTGTTATTTCACCATTTCGTGAAGAATTGAGGGGTTTATCATCCATAGTGCCTACTAATTTGGAGCAGGCATATGCACTGAAGAACTTGGAAGCCAATGCACACCAAGAGTACAATAAAATGTTTTTCAGTACTATAACTCCATCCAAGATCACTACCAAGAGACGACGTAGTTTTTTGAGTCCAATGAATAAAAAGAAGAAATGTGGCCGTGACTTAAAATCAAGAAAAGAGAAACCACAGTTTGAAAAGGTTGGACGAATTCATGAAAAGAAAAGACGCATGAATGAATAGTTGGAATCAACTTCTCGGCAACAAAGAGATCTGGAGCATGCACGTGATGTGCAACATTCTGTTCTACACAATACTGGTATTTAAATTTGATAGTTTGTATTGTCTTACATGAAATACAATATATATATTTATCTTTAATGCAATTGAAAAAACGTGGGTTTTTTATTGTTACAGTTGAAGGATCCACATCTGGCAATGTTAAAAGCTGCAGGTTTCGATTGTTTAATGATAATATTGTCGACAGCAACTTTATGCTTCCAAATGGAGGTAAAACAGTGGTTCCTAAAAAAGTTCATCATTGTCCCACATTATATGTGGACAAATCATCTTATACAACGGTTAAATAACATCAAACATGTTTAAAATATGATGCGGGTACTTTTTCTAATGATCCAGACATACCAACCAATTCAGAGATTCCAACCTTTCAGTTAATTCCAGACTTGAACATATGATCTCTTCTCAAGGTAAATTACTTTAAAGTATTTGATATTAGAAAATCTTTTGTTGGGATTAAGTTATATTATCATCCTTAATTGATTGATACTGCAATTTTAACGCATTTTACCTAGATCTGGAATATTTGTGGACAGCATGTGACTTAGGACGAATACTTGAGCTAGAATAGTTTATTACGTTGTTATTCGTTCAACTTGTTCCCATTTTTTGCAGTTGGAGCATGCATTTCTTAAACAGTTCATACATACATTCAAGGCCCCATCCTGGATTCAGTTGGTTGAATGACTTAAGCACCTTCACTCATTCACCCATTTTTGATGGAGCAACCAAATGTACTAGGACAACATATTTGCTCAGCTTCCTATTTCACTATTCCTGGCTTCTTTAGAATTAGTTAGCAGATTGTTGAAGATTTATTGGATCTGAACCAGAATTGGTTCATGAAACAAATTGTATATATGTATGCGAGCCAACGAGGCATAAGTGTGTGGCCAATCAAGAAGAAATCAGGCCAAGATAGCTGATCGTGTTAGTATTAGACCTAAGGGGTTCAGAACATAGGTTCTGTAACAAATTGTAAATATACAAGGCTCTTACATATGAATGGGAAAAGACAATTGTGCATGTCTCTGTGAAAATGGTAGGAATTATGTTAAATGATCAATGGAAGGAAAATTCTCTCTGTATCTCCATGTATGAATGGATTTAAGTGTGATATGTGAATGAATGTAATTTCTCTGTGAATTATAGCTAAATATTTGTTGAAAGATGGATATTCGTGTTTGGAAATAGAATAAAATCAAGAATGATGTTGATTGATCGATTCTCTGATCAATCAAATGCAAATTGGGATAGTTAGAGAAATTTCACCATCACTGCAGATGACTGTGTTTTTAAGTATGTGCAGGTATGAATGGCTGAGATTACAGTAGAAGCAGATTAACGAACGAGACTGATTCCGCAATAGAAAGTTGTTCGAGATCTAATCATAAAGTCAAAAATCTGAGAAGGAGCAAGCACCAACAATCAAGATCATGATTAGGGAAGACTGAAAGTAGGGAAATAATTCACAAAGAGAACGTGCGTGGAAGATAAGAGGTTCGCAAAGTAAAGCAAAGTCCCACACTAATCACAGATTGACGGATAGGGAAGAATCCACAAGATATCAACGGTCGAGATTGGGTTCTGCAAGGCCAAGGTAAGAGCTTGTTAAAGCGGCGAAAAAAATAGATTGTGGAAGAAAAGTTGCGGAAAGGTAGCTTGCGGAAATGTTGAGTAGCAGAAATATTGGACTACAGAAAGATTGGAGTTGTGGAAGCAAGCCTGTGGAAAGGTGATTGCAGAAAGAAAACTACGAAAGGAGTCGAATTGCTAAATAAAATGTGCAGAACAGGAGTTGTGGAATAGAGCTGCGGAAGGAGGAATATTTGGCCGAGTTGCCAGATTTAGAGGGTTTGCTAGATGTAGAGGGTTTGCAAACTATTCCTAGGAAAGCGGTTGGGATATGGCGATTTGGGGTTCCCACCTGCATCATATATTCAACAATCTTCTTCCATTGCTCAAATTTTTATCTAGATTACTTTTTTATAGTTATATTGAGGAAGTTGTCTTTTGCCATTGACAAGATTTTTGTCTACAACGAGTTATATTTAGAAAGATATATTACATTCTTTAACCAAATGTCTCTCTAAAATACTTCTCTATAATTATATTGAAGCATAGATTGGTTTATTATTGCACATGCGATAATAAACAACAACTTAAAAAAATAATTTGATTTGGGATTTGGTTACAAATATATTGGGGAAAACATTTATGATGACACTATCTAATATACTCAATCTTGTGTATAGGTATCTGCAATTTTCTGTAGTATTTTTCAATGTATTGTTAATCCAACTTTATTTGAAAGAAACTTGAGTATTTAATTAATATAAAATATAAGTTTATATATTATTTATTAAAAATATTATAATAGAATAGAATAAAAAAATTTATATTTATTTTTTATATAATATCCAAACAACCTTTTACAACATTTTCATTTTTACATAACAAAAATATCCAAAAGTTTTCATTTTTACACATCAAACTATATAATATATAAACATCATTTTACAATGTTTTCTTTTTTACACAACAAACTATATAATATCCAAACAACATTTTACAAAGTTTTCATTTTTACACAACATAATACTATTTATATATTTAGAAGAAAGATAAGTGAGAATCTACGAATTGGTTATTATTGATGCGCAATTTTAAGCAAGTTTACTAAAATATGCACAATAGCAATATTTTTTTAGATGTTATTGTGTAAATACTGAAGGCCACCAATGATAAATACCTTTGATGTTAATAAGTTCATAGTTGCATCAAATTAGGAAATTGCATATTATGTTTTGGAAGTCGTATAAATAGACGTTCCATGTTTTTTTTGTTGAGATTTAAATTGGCAAAATAAGGGGTATTCAATGTTTCACTTGTTGCGTATGTGGTAGAATCTTGTGGCGTGTTCTCGCTTGTAAGCAAAATATTCCACTTTAAAACCCAAAGTATCACTTAAATTGCCAACCAAACATGATAAAAGCACAAAAAAAGAAATTTGAAAATTAATTGTTTTGGAGGCAACTTGGGTTGTAAATTGGAAAGTTTTTGTTAAATTGAAATACTATAGCGAAGTTAACATAAGATGGATTCATGTTTCTAAAATGTATTGATATTGCTTTCAGAGGTTCAACGATAATTTTATCTTCTTTTCTCGTGTTATATTGACTTGTACTTTCTATGCTTCTCTCTACACCAATTGTTTCTGCGTCCTTTCATCCAGTGACAATTCAAGCTTTCTATAATGTAGCACAACATATCCCATTTTAATTGATAAAATGGGATCCCCTCTTTCTTACAATGGAGGGGGTCTTGAACTTGACTATCTTGTTTGTGGGGTATGGTTGGTGTCTTTATTCTTGTCTCTTGTCATGTTTTGGATTTAATAAAACTTCCTAAAGAGTCTTGTTTTTATGAGTTTTGTGAACTCCAGAAAACATACATTTTCTTTTTAATCTGTCGTTTCCTCAATTCACAATCCACAATTCGGATTGTGGATGTTTGAAGTTTTTAAGTTGTGATTTCTTCTTTCCACAACCCACAACCTGCAATGTGGATTGTAGATGCCGGGAAGTGTTTGTGCAATAAAAAAATTGAATTTTCGGTTCTGCATTTCCGCAACCCACAATGCGGATTGCGGAAATTGGAAACCAAGATAAACAAATAAAAAAAAAACTACATTTCCACAACTCGCAACCGGCAATGCGAATTGCGGAGACAATATAATACTCATTTTACAAAGTTTTATTTTTTACACAACCAACTATATAATATCCAAACAACATTTTACAAAGTTTTCATTTTTACACAACAAAATATTATTTAGATATTTAGAAGAAAGACGAGAGATTCTACGAATTGGTTATTATTGATGCGCAATTTTAAGCAAGTTTACTAAATTGCTGTAAAATCATGTTTATGCAATGAAATCGGTTTGCTCTTATAGAGAATGAGGAAGAGGCTCAACCCTAATCCAAAAGTATTGAGGGTTGAGATTAAATATTTCCTCAACCAAATCAATGTCCGAGATAAATCTCAACATTTCTTTTTACAAAAATTGGTTAGAAATTTGAAGGGGGTGATTTGCCTCATAGAGCCCATAATTTAAAGCAATATCACATGTTTCTTGCCTAGGAATCATGGGGGGATCATTATGGGTTCCCTCTTACATCTCTTTTCATGTTATTAGAATGATTACATGCTTATTCATGAGCTTCAATTTATAAATTTGTTCCTAGGAGAAGAATTGTGCTCCCCTCGGAGGTGGATGCATGTCAGACCCACATAGTATGATGGATGAAGATTATGAAACGTAGGTATTGCTTAGAAAAAAAAAATCTGAGAGCCCAAGTTGTGACTTTTTCCAAATTATCCATATTTCTTCATTTGATTAATTCCCGCTAGACTTAGGAATTTTTAAGTCTAGACTTAGGAAAATCCTGTTAATTATTTTAATGAATTCCCACGTAGGAGAATTAATACTCAAATCACCTCCAAAGTGCCTCAAGATGGATCCTTGATGATATGATATGAAGTACAAAACAAATACATAACTATCACCAATTTGAATTCATTAATTGATCATTGCTCCAAATAGTTAATCTTCAACCATAGGCTTTTTAATTAAAGCTTAGGAAAATTCCATAATAGAAGCCAATAATCCAAAATAAGTTGCAATTCTCACTTGGAGGGGTCCAATTAGCCTCCATTGGTTGTATAATGATGAAATATGGATCATGACATACACATACAGTTGGTTGGTTCTATTGACCAATTCACAGTCAGGTTTGACCAAGTCAAAAAATAAACTCTTGGTCAAAACTCTCTGCAATTAAGTCCAATAGTGCAAGTACTCATCCAAACCCTAAGTGAGGATGAAAGATTACTTAAAATGATAAATATTGAAAGATAACTAATATTACAAGTTTTACTTTACAAAAGCAACCATTGTTTAATCCTTGCATAGTCTACTCATAGGACAAGAGTATAACAAAACACGAAGCATGAAGTGAATGTCTTATATACATACCAACATCTAGTTAACCATCATAGAGCATTGCATAGATCATCCTTCTCTTGGGTGGAGTGGGTAGTCAAATATTCAAAGGCTATTCAAGTAAGAGATATTACTCATGGAAGACTTGAGTTACTCTTGGAAAATAAGGGAAATAAAAGGCCTATGTTAGATTTATTAGTAAGGAACACACTAGGGAGTAGGCTTCTAGGAATAGAACTGCATCCAAATTGCTAAGATGCCACCATAAACACTCAAGAGGAATGGCCCATACAACAACCAATATGATCATACTAAGTATAAAACTTCTCAAAGATGATAACAACTTGACTTATGTTGTTCAACATCCTCACAACTAATTTATTGCAAGCAAAAATTACAGTATGTCTCAAGTCCTTCTCTTATCATTCTCTAAAGTCAATCCCTCTGGATCGTGGATCGTGAACACTTTTACACGAGACTTCATTCTCTTTAAATAATAATTACAATAATATTACAAAGAAAATAATTCTCCACAAAAGTGGGATTACAAAATATGGTTTTCTTATTTGCCAAGGGAAAATTGCCACTTGGCAAACACATCTAATAAATCCGCAATGTCCTTGTATTGCGAAAACTCCAATTGCAATTGAGCTTTGCATATCAATGACTCAACCTCCCTCTTCCTAATCTTTTCCCATTCCCGCAGGAAGAGATTGATCTGCGAGTCAAAGGCAATTCAATCCACTCCCTGATCTTCGTTGTATGAAGGTGATCAAGCTACTGAATCTGTGCCTTGGTCTTCGAAATATCTCTTTCAATTTGTTCCAACTTGAGCTTCAGAGGCATAGCATCATTGATCGAATCCGTTAGTGGCAAGTCTAGCACACTTAGCAACTTCTTCGATGCAAACCACCTCTTCTTACAGGCCACTTGTCCATCACGAATCGTGGACTCTACTTATTCACAGACATTTTCCTATGACTCCAAGGAGATCTTGATCCTCCTTAGCTTAATTTTTTCCAAGATTGGCACATCTTCAGGTCTGACTTTGATGCACCTCTGTCAGTCGTCCAGATTAGCATATGCTTTGGTCACTTCTTTAGTCCTTTGATTGTGGTCATATAGGAGGTCAAATTGTTGTTCTAAGGTATCATAAGTTTCTTGTACTTCGTTCAATCCTTCAAACAAACCAACCATTACCTTTTACAAGTCATCCTAGACTCTAGAAGCTAACTCTTGAAACTCTTCCTTGGTAAACTTGGAAAATGAAGAGGTAGCAGATATGAGTTGAAGACCCTTTAACTATTGTTCAAGGGCTGCAATCTTCTCAGCATGCTTAATGTTGAGCCCTCATGCTTCTTCCATCTTATGCTCTAGGAGATCATCATGTTCCTGCAATTGCTTAAGCTGGTCCTCATAGCTATTTTTAAATCTTGCACCTCCTACTTATGGCGCTCATTTGCTTACAACTGCTCCTGCTTGAAACTCTGTAGTTCTTGTTCTTTCATTTCAGATTCTTTATTAGTGAGTAAACTGAGTCATAATTAGCTCCTGCAAAGGCTCCCATGGCAGCTGCAGTCTCCAAGGCTTCCTGCTGGACATCTGTGGATGCCCTTTGCCATATGAGTTCATGTGGCACTGTGCCTTGCTTGAAGTTCCTTCCCTGGATCTTTCAGTGCCTCTTTTGACCACGGCTTTCTCCTTTCTGCTCCAAAAGTATTGTCCCAATGATACCACTGCATCATCACCAAAATCTGCTATATCCTCTATTGTGGGAGTTGATGCTTCAGCCACTGTGATTAAAGATTCAGATTGAGAAGTAGCAGGGATTGGGATAGGCATATTGATTTGGGGTGTGGAAATGGAGGGTGAAGAAGAGGAAATGACAACAGAAGTAGTGGGTTCGACAAAGATGGTAGGGATAGAAGTGTTAGCGGGTTGTGAAGATAATGAAGGGGGTAGTGAAGCCATTACCTGGGTAGAGATTCGGGATAGTTCAAATGTTATAGGAATAATAGGAAAAGTGGTAAAAGGGGTAGCAATCGGGATGGGAAAAGATATAGAAGATGTCCTATTATTAGATGGAATGAGTTGGGAAATGTGAACTTCCGAAAAAAGAAAAATCATCAATCAAACCTTGGATAGGATTTCCACATGCGTGGGTCACTTAGACAATAGATGCCAAACCGGTGGGAACAATGATTGGACAAGAGAAATTGGTAGGGAGTGTTTCTTCCTCAAAATCACTTTTAATCTCATGTATATCAACCTTTGATGTCAGTGCATCAACCTGTGTTTGTGGGTGGGCCTATGGAGGTGGCTCCTCAATCTTTTGTTTCTTAGGTTGTGGCACAGAAGTTGTTGCTTGTGCTTCTACCTCTGAACTCCGCCTTTGCAAGCTCTTTTTAATCTCAGCTGATCTCAATAGAGCTTGAATTGTAAATGAAGGTTGGGACTGTGTAGGATACTCAATGATAGCTTTTCCCTGGTTTGTTGCTTGATCAATAGACATGGAATAGGTATTGGCATGTGCTTCTTTTGTAATTGATTATTTTTGGGTCTTCTCTTCCACAGTCAATTGAAGTTTCCTGTAATAGAGCACTTTTGTTTTCAGCTCCTTTTGATACTGAAAAATGAAGCTCTTTTCCTCAGGGGAAGTTATTTTGCTTACAAATTCTGAGAAGTCATTTCCCCCTTGGTAGATTGAATCATCAGGGTCCCTTTGATGTGTATAGCCATCTTTCATATGTTCTTGGATGAAGTGACTGGCCAAAACTGCTTTTGTATCATGCATTCTTTTGGGGGCTTCCCCAAGCTTTAGTGTAGTAATCCTTTTACCAAGAAAGCCTGCATGGGTGGAGTTCTGTATCAATAGGGGTCCCAAGCTGAGAGGGAATTTGGGCCACCCTTTCTTCTTGGCTCTAGTGAGTTTAGGAAAAACTCCATCAACTACTGTCTGGAAGGAAATCTCCTCTAGAACCATCCTATCTGGCACTATTCTGGGAAGTAAATGGACAATATTGCTACCCCAGATTCTGATATATGCAAAGTATTCCCCCACATAACAATCCCCCATGGTGGAGATCAGTGCTCTGGCTCTGTCTGAAAATGTAGGGGCATCCCCTTTGAATATTTTTTGATAGATGGACCCTATGAAATGGTAACAAATATCATAAATGAGGGGGATGAAATTGTCCTCCCACAATGCTGAATAATAAATATGGATAGAAGGTCCATTCTTGGTCCAATTCCATCCCATGGCTGGGCAAGGGATTGTTGCGCAGAGAGCATCCATGACATAGGCCGACAAGTAGAATGTGGGCTTTCTTAATGCCAAAGTCTTCTAATATTTTTCATTTGCCTCTCTCAAAACAACTGATAGAATCTGAGCCCAATTGAATGACTCCCCGATCGTCAAAATATGATGCACGAGAAGCTCCCATTATGTTTTGAACCCTATGCAATTTTGCACCCATATAACCTGCATAACATTGTTGCCAATAGAGAGAAAGGTTCCCTAAACCAGGAGATAGGGTATAATTTATCAGGCTTAGGCAGGAATTCCGTCGAGTTGTCCATCCAAGACTTAATCATTTCCTCGAAGTTGTATTGGATCGTGGAGGCTTCAAGAAATTTCTTATTCAATAATTATTGAGGTGGGTTAAGGGCATAGGCTCTTGCAAATACCTCTGGGTGAAAGGAGGCCAACTGGGTCTACGCATTGTCATTAAAAGAGCGGTCCTAGGGATTTGCATGGTCAATTACCCACTTGACAAGGTTCGTGTAATGCACGAAAGCAGGTATGCCTACGATTGGATGGAGTCGGGATTTACTAATGTTGAGATACGCAGACTGATCATGCCGAATGGCCAAGATGTCATCATTGTCAAAAATGGAGTATATCCTACACCAGTCCAAATGGTAAGTTTCGGACACACATCCACTGGTATCTGAAAAGATTCCTGCATTGGGGTCTTTGTTCTTTTGCTCATTAAGAGCGGTTTTGGACATCGTGTTCCTTGACATGGTTGAAAGGTATGAGGTAAATTCTGATAAAAATTACAGGAAAAGAATCAAATTTTACCCAAAATAAAATTTACTGAAATTAGACCAATGAAGGACAAGCAATTCGAAAAACTTACCAGTAATTCGTTTAAGAGCAAGAAAATCCGTAGACCAGGTAAAATTTGTTGAAAATCTTGGTTTCACAGCTTGCTAGTTTAATGAACAATTTCGTGAGTTTCACTTCAGCCGGTTATGCATAGGCTTGAAGTTACTTAATGAAATTTTTCTGAACAATTTAAACACGCTGAAAAATACTAACAGGCTGTAAATAAACACATGCACACCATAAAATTTGACACAGTAATTTTTGGCTAATCAGCCCTGGAAAAACCCCCACGGGGAAAACCAGTTTGAGATGAGAGCTTTTATTAAATTCTTCTTCAAGGTACAGGACAGAAAATTAAAGATGAAAATACAACTTATCTCCACCAGCAGTCTTTTTCCCAAAGTCTGCAAAATTTTCTCTCAGCAATAAATGCACAGGTACAGCAGAATCTGGCCGTACACAGTCCTCGAAATTCGTGCCGATCTGACAGCAGACCTTACAGCAAAACAGCCGTACAGGTTCCTCGAAATTCGTGCCTATTTATTGCAGTCCGTACAGCATTAATTACAGGCCGTACTTTACCTCGAATTCTGTGCCGATTTGCTCAGCCGTACACAGTCCGTACTCCTCGATTTGCGTGCAGCATTTAATTCGGCCGTACACCTCGATTTCTGTGCAGACCTGGCCATACTTCCTCCTCGAAATCCGTGCCAATAAATGCAGCCGTACTCAACATTAAATGCAGGTCGTACTCCAGCAATTAATGCGGTCGTACGATCTAGGGAACCGTGCAAGCAAAATACTGAAATCTTCAGCTTCAAACCCTAACCTGGAAATTTGACCTCCTTGAGCAATTCGATCTCCTTGAGCTCTCTCTTCTCCTTCAACTTGAAAAATGAACAAGTGATTCACTTTTGCCTCCCTCACCCCTTTTTATAATTTCCAAGTGAGAGTGAAATT
>LPNX010419638.1:516-11381 GCA_001517045.1 Pseudotsuga menziesii | reverse complement strand
GCTCAGTTATGTGCTAGGAATGGCAGGGTGTACACCTCTGCAAGGCACAGAAAATTTTTCATTTGTTTGAATGTGGGCTAAGTCTATTTTCTTAAGCCCTAGACCGAGGTATGAACCTCGACCGAGGTATTTAAATACCTCAGTCGAGGTCTTAACGAAACCTCGACCGAGGGTTTGTAAAGCCCTCGACCGAACAAAAACCTCGATCGAGGTATTTAAATACCTCGGTCGAGGGCTGAACAAAACCTCAGTCGAGGGCTTGATAAAACCTCGGTCGAGATATTAAGACCTCGGTCGAGGGTTTAACAAGCCCTCGACCGAGGTGCGTTTTTTTGTTTTTGCCAAAATGCGCTTGCCAAAAAGTGTTACCCAGGTCTGCGGATTCACGTGACAACAAAAAGCGGTCTTCTTTTTTTAGGAGGCTTCAGACAACAATCATCAGCAAATATGTATGACGACATGGTGAATTACAAAGTTGACTCTAATCAAGAGGTGATCTTCAACATGCCAGATGAGATGTGGAGTGAAGGAGGTGACGTCACCCCTCCCAAGGTTCTAATGACAGGCTCGAAGGTCGAAGGAACACATTCGTGCAGATGTACGAGTGAAAAACTCCCTGCAGGGAATGACAAAACCACGCTGCAAAAGAAGTCGAAAGGAAAAGGAATGAGGGCCAAAAGAGCTTACCCGAAATTGATCTTAGGAAAATACATACAAATCAAAGGCATTCCAAATTATCTGAAGTTTTCATTAGGGGGAAGATTTTGTGGTAATATCGCAGGAAATTCAACATTGGTAGCATGGATGGAGAGTAATTGGAATCCAATTTTGGGATACACCCCCTATTTCCATGTTTTACCCAGAGGATGGTTTTTGTTCAAGATAGGGAAGGAGGAGGATAGCACAGTGTTGCTACAACAAAGCTGGAATTGGGGACCTTCAAGTCTGATCCTGAGAAAATGGCATATAAACTTTAATGCCAGAAGGGAACCGCATAACGTACAACAAGTGTGGGAGATTTTCCCCAGCCTGTTGATGGTCTTTTGGCAACAGCACATCTTAGAAGCAATAGGAAATAAAATTGAAAAGTTAATCAAGCTTGAGGACTACTGAGCAAGAAAGATAGATAGAAGATGTGCGCGGATACTAGTGGAATTAAACATGAGAGAAGGTTTGTTCGAGAAAATTATGATCAAAATGCATGGGAGCATATGGACTCAACGAATTGATTACTGGAAGCTTCCTTTTAGATACTTCAATTGCAGACAGATTGGTCATCTTCAAAAAAAATGCCTTGTGAATACAGGAGATTAGACGAAACCTGCATTGGGGGATTTTTGAGGTAAAAAATGGGCCTCCAAACAAAAAATGTACTATCAAAATTCACTTTAAAAGAACCAATCATATTCTAAAGAATGACACATCTATAATAGTTGAGGTGGCATTGGTTGAGTTAAGGATGCTTATTTGTCAAATTGTAAATGGTGAGCGAAAACTCATAGTTAAATATATCAATGTTGTAAGTAAAATACTCAATATGAAAATAGTACTCATAAATTATTTTTAAATATAGTATAAATGTACTAAAGTACTCTTAAAGTACTTAGAAAGAAAAGCACTATTTGCATTTCAATATAAAATAAATTACAAATACAAAAAAAAAATGTTTTATTTAAACTTAATTACATTTTTATATTTCAATATAAAATAAATTACAAAAATATTAAAAAAAAATGAATGCTTTATTCAAAACTAAAATTATATAATTATATTTTCAATATTTAAAATATATATGTTAAATCTTTATTTAAAATCAAAATCACTTAACATCTTATAATAAAAACAATTTGATAATTACTAGTTTTTGTGTTTTAAATACTTACTATTTATAATAATCTATTATATATATATATTCTCATTCGGTTAAATTTTAATATTAATATTTTTTTTTAAATTTAGATATTATTCAAAGTTCATATTTTATTATCACCTTTTAATCTTTGAAACACTTACATCTATACCAATATAAATTAGACATATACATTTAAGTTACAAAACCAATTACATGCTTAAAATATTAATGACACAATTTGAATGAACTATTATATCATAATAAGATATTATATTATTATAATATTTATTACATATAATAAGAACTTCTATTACATAAAATTGCATTTTCTTAATATTAACTCAACTTTTTCATGTAGAAATTTATGTACTATTTGTTCATCCTTATTGCATTAAAAATGATATAAAATACACATAATATATATCACAATAAACTATTAAAAATGAGTTTACATGTGATTTTGAAGGTGTATTAAAAAGATGAAAAATAAATTTAAAAAATGTTTTTTTTTCTTCAATTTATAGTTTTATATTTATATTTTAAAATTAATTTATATTTTTAATATATATATATAATGTTTAAAATTCAAAATTTTAAATACATGGTTTATAAACATATTTTGAATAATAAAGAAGTAACTTATGTTTCAAATTTCAAAATTGATATATTTTATTTTGTGAGTACATTATCAAGACCTCGGAAGATCAAGTTTTCCTAGTTACTGACTCTTCCAAAGCTAAGTAAAGGAGAAATCAAAGAAGAGTATAACCATCATATTATATTCAAAAGTAATTTATGTACTCAAAACTATTTTACTTTTAGTCATATCAATCATATTATATTTAAAAGTAATTTATGTACTCAAAACTACTTTACTTTTAGTCATACCAAAGATGATTTTTATATTAATTTTATTTTAGACAACTTTTCAATTTAACTTAACCATAGTTGCATTGGTTATAGTGTAAGAGATGAGTTATAAATATACCTTCCCCACAAAATGCCTAACTCATAATATTTTATTATATCTCTTATGAGGCCCATTTTAGACCTCAAAATTCCCCTAATGAGTATATAAGAAAGACTGGGTTAAAAGGACGAATAATGAGGGAAGCCATTCCCACATAAAGACCGGCCCTAAAAATACAGAATGCACGTCTGAAGATAGGCGAATGAAGGTGAAGGTGGTAGAGAAAAAGCTCAAACCAGGCAAAGAAGAGAAGATCGAACTTCATCCAACTTCAGATGTAATCTAGAAAGTTGACGACATGGCTGGTCCTAGCGATACAACGTCGACCAAGGGTAATAATATTCACGATTTTCCTTTATCTATTGTTTATGTTTCAAATACTGTTATGATAGAAGGTTCTATGGATAAGGGTGACAACTCATTAGAAGAAATAACATAAGAGGTGAAGGTACCTCTTAGAACGGAACATGACAACTCGGGAGAATTTAAGGGCTATGATTTGAGGCCCATAACAAAAATGAAGATAAATCATGCTCTACTGGGGGTTTATCCTATAGTTACATACCAAAATCAACAGCTGGATGCAAATCCTTTCTAAATAAGGCTTAGTTACAAGCGTCTAGAGAAATTATGGAGGGAAAGTAATCTACCATAGGAAGGGCTCTTAGAGTGAAAAAAAACTCATAATAGGGGTCCTGAATGCTCCTCCTTTCTTACAACATGAGGGGGATAGGAGGGGCCTCCAAATTAACAACCCTCCGTAGGAAATTAGAGTTAAAAAATCCAAAGATATTAGCAATTCAAGAAGCAATGACGGTCGGGGAGAAAGAAAAATAGGTAATGATGGTATTTTAGAAGGATTGGCGGATGAAAACTATTGATGGTGATGGACACTCAGGAGGTCTACTAACAACTTGGAGTCGAGACATGATTTTTCATGATAAATCCGAGTTTAAGGATTCCGTTGGTATTTAATTGGAAGACCCAGAAATTGGGACATGGTTTTTCTTTATAAACGTATATGGCCCATTCTATGACAGAAGGAAATATTGGGAAACCCTAAGCAGTGATGGAGCATTTGAACATGCCAACTTGATGTTGGAAGGGGACCCAAATTTAACCTTGACTGCGGGAGAAGTATGGGGAAAAAATGCATGCTCATACACACTAGCCAATTTTGTCAGTACTTTATTTGAACAATATAAGCTAATATACCTCCGATTGATTCAATTGGAAGCCACTTGGAAAAATAACAGAGACGGGGATCAAGCAATATTTAAGATATTTGACATATTTTTACTTTCATAAGATCTGTTTCAATATCATTTGGTGCTAAAATATACAGTGGAAATAGGTGGACTATCAGATCATAGGCCTATTCTGCTATCTATTACCAATCCTGAGGAAAAACCCCCATATCCATTCAAGTTTAACCCAGTTTGGCTAGAACATGAAGATTACTGCGAGATGGTTAAAGAAAATTGGAAGCCCTTAGAGAATCGGTCCTCTGAAAGTTGTATGTATCAAATGATGGAGAACCTAATCACAATCAAGAAAATTTCGAAATAATGGGGGAAGAAACATAGAGAGTTAGAACACAAGGAGATGAAAGAATCAAAGCAGAAAATTCAAAACCTTTACAGAACTAACACCACAGGGATTTTCTCTTCAACATAATTGCAACTTTTAAAAAATGAAGAAAAGAAGCGAAGCCTACTACTAGCTCATGAAGAGAAGCTAGTAGTATGCAACTTTCAGTCCTCTGAAAGTTGTATGTATCAAATGATGGAGAACCTAACCACAATCAAGAAACTTTCGAAATAATGGGGGAAAAAACACAGAGAGTTAGAATAGAAGGAGATGAAAGAATCAAGGTAGAAAATCCAAAACCTTTACAACACTAACACCACAGGGATTTTCTCTTCAGCAGAATTGCAACTTTTAAAAAATGAAGAAACGAAGCGAAGCCTACTACTAGTTCATGAACAGAAGCTCCGTCGACTTAAAAGAAGAGCCCTTTGGTTAGAAGCTGGGGACAAGAACAAAAAATATTTTCATCGTTTTGCTTCATACAGGAAAATCATTAATACCATCTTAGAGATGAAGGATGAGGCAGGAGGAACAACTTAAAACTTTAAAGGAAAATCAAAAGCAGCAGTAAATCATTTTCAAAAAAGATTTATAGCCCCACTAGGGTGCCCTATCTATGAAATCTTAGAAGTACTTAATATGTTCCCTTGTTTAATTACAGAGGAGATGAAACAAGATCTATTGGAAGAGGTTACAGAAGAAGAACTCAATAAAATTGTACACTTTTTTTAGAAAGGTAAGAGCCCAGGGCTAGATGGGTTTACCCTAGATTTTTTTATAGGTTTTTATGATATGCTGAAGAGTGACATTCTGAAGGTGGTTAGAGAATCACAGAGGACATGAAAATTATTAGGGGAAATTAATGCCACCTTCATCACTCTTATACGAAAAAAATAGAGAGGGAGAAATTTTGAGGAATTCAGACCTATCTCTTGTTGCAATATGATCTACAAAATCATAGCCAAAATCATTGCACGGAGTTTTAAATCCATATTGATTCATTTCATAACAAAAGAAAAGTTTGGTTTTTTGTTCAATAGGCATATCCATGATGTTGTGTCACTATCACAGGAGGAATTACACTCCATCAAGAAGGAAAAGAAGTCGACATTTGCACCGAAAGTAGACCTATCCAAAGCATATGATGGAGATGGTGTATTGGATTTTGGGTTGCATTTAGTCAACTTCATTCGTGGTCCTTATAAATTGACCCCCTCCAATTTCTTTCGTCCAACTAGAGGTTTAAGGTAGGGATGCCCCCTTTCTCCATTCCTTTTCCTATTAGTAGCATAATCACTCAGTAGATCTATTCACAATGCAAGGGAGGTAAGGATGATAAAGGTGGTAAGAATTGCCAATCATATTGAACTAACCCATATGTTGTTTGTGGATGATGTTCTAATGTTTGGAGATGGAACCTTTGGTAACCTTCAAAATCTAGTAAAAGTACTAGATTCCTATCATAAAGCAACAAGTATGGAGATCAATCTAGAGAATTCAAAGTTATCATACAACATTGTAAAAGAAGACATCCTATCTCAGGCCAAGGTTTTAATTCCAATCTCTCTAGCCCCATAGATAGATGGGTTCAAATATCTAGGGTTTTAATTGAAACCAAATGCTTACTCGTTCGAGGATTAGACTTGGCTATACAAAAAAACTGACAACATAATTTCTATGTGGAAAAATCAGTTCCTTTCAAGGGCAGGGCGCTTAGTCCTTCTGAAAGGACTACTGCAGAGTATCTCAGTATATTGGGATTCAATATCATACATTCCAAAATGGATTCTAACAAAAATTAGGAAAAAATACCTATCCTTCCTATGGACAGCAAGCAAAAAAACAAAAGGAATTACTTTAGTGAAATGGACCACATTAGTCCTCCCTAAATCCAAAGGAGGTTGGGGAATCAAGAACCATGATCTCTTCTTCAAAAATTTAACGGCTAAATATTTATGGTGGATGGTGGAGAATCCCGAGTCACTATGGGGCAAAGCAATGAGAGTGAAATATTATCGAAATTCCTTAATAGAGGAGTGGTTCACGAAGCCGATTAAATCACACAAAGGATGATCAATATTCTGGAAGGATTTTGTTGTTTCTTTTCCTTTAGTAAGAAATTGGGTTGCATGGCAAATTGGAGACAGAAGGAGCGTGAAAATTGGCTAGGACCCGTGGGAAGGCTCGGGAGAAAGATTTAGATTGTCAGAACAACTCATTGCACAGTTAATGAAAAGAGAAGTAAGACTATTAGCAGATGCATGCTCTCAGACTGAGTATGATCACAGAGGCACAGTTTGGAAGAAAAAATCAAGACTTGGGGCTTACTAGAGATGAAGAAGCAGAATGGACCAGCTATATAAGCCATCTCGGGGATAGCTTCATTCACCCAGGAGAGGAGCGGGAAAATTTAATTTGGACATGGAATAGGAAGGATGGTAAATTCTCAACGAAATTGGGATATGAAGCAATGATTCAATTATATCACCAATTGACATAATGCTAGTGGTGGTCAAAAATATGGAAAATTCAGGCTCCCCATAAAGCAATTTTAACTTTGTGGATGACATTGAATAAAAAATTGTTGACGTGGGAAGCACTACTCAAACGAGGCTTCAATGGGCCTGCATTTTGCTTACTATGCAGAGCTGAAGGAGAAACGAGCTCACATATTTTTTTCACTTACACTTATGGAGGAACAATGTGGAAAAAAGTCTGCAACAATTTGGATCCCTCACAAATCCAAATGAGGATGATAATCTTGAGCAAAGAATGAAAAATTGGTGGAGCAACGAAAGGGTACGGGAAAGGCACAAATAATAAATTGGAACTAGTAGCTCCCTGGACAGCCCTCTGATTGGCACTGAAAAACAAGTTCATAATTTACAGCTCTTTGGGGACTCAAATATGAAAATGGAAAAATACAGATAAATGCTCCACATCTCCAACTTCTTCTAGGAACAATAAGAGAACAAATGTCAACATTCAAGTCAATAACTTTTCATCACATTTACAAAGAGTTAAATTCTGAAGCCGACAAGCTCTCTAAAATGACTCTTGCTCTCCCTCTAGATTAATGGAGGTGATAAGACTATTTGGGAAGCAAGAAAATTGGACAATAGGATCATTTTTCTTAATCTTTGAGGCGATTTTGTTGTACTTTATGTATGCTCTTAAAGGATAATTCATGTTTATTCAATAAAAATAAAGTGATTTTTTTTCTTTCATTCATATATATTCAAATTACACCTTTACTTTTAAGTATTTAAATACTTTGAATTTGTCATTTTAAATAACAACTATTACTAGGGTCAATGCAATAAGATGAGGGACCTTTAAGATGCAATCCTAGTTTTCAAAAATAACATCATGTTACCAAAAAATGCATCAACCCGAGCCTGACATAGCACTTGGTATGGTTCAACCCGAGCCTGACATGTCATGGAACATGTAGGATAGGAAGACAAATCGCGTACGCGTTATATAACTACAAAATGCGCTTGCGATATGAAGTTATAAAACACGTACGCGATTTGTAAATCATAAAAAAAAAAATTAAAAACACAGTCCCGAACCCGTGGCCCATTTTCACAATCAGGAACGCGAATTCGACTGGCCATTGGAGCGATTGGAGCGATACCACTGCTTGGGATTGTTGCAGGGGCTGATTCAGGTTGAGGGGAGGAGATTTCACTCGTGCATTGTCATAGAACAAGGTAATTCAATCACCCAATGCATTTTTTTTTGTCAATTTTTACCCTATAATTGTGTGACTTTAGATGTGTGATATTCAAATGCACTTCTGTCCTATCTTTTTTAATTCTCAAGAGCATTACCTTATACACCTAGTAGAAGAGATTGAAGAATGTGGTTAAAAGATGGAAATTTCTATTATTTGAACAAATCTCAGGTTCAAATCCAAGAACTAAACTATCAGTATAAATACATTGAACATTGAATTGAGTTTCACTTTATTACAAGCTAATGTTAAATTTAAATAGTGTCTTATGATTTCACTTGAGGTCTCACGCCCACACCATTGGTTGATTCCTATACCCTTGGTTGATTTTCTATTGGCATTCCTTGTTCCGACATGAACTTACCCTTGTATGAAATTGTTGGTGTTTCTAGATGTTACATGGTGTATTCACCTTTGTATGAAATAATTGGTGTTTTTTAGATGTTACATGGTGTATTAACCATATTTTTTGAAAAAATCAATATAACCAATGTTATGACCTAAGCTTGATTTTTAATTAGATTTAGTTTGAATTTTGAAGAGATGAAGTGCGTTTTACATTTAGTATATGAATTGTATTGTATATGGATAATATTTGTAGGTTGCAATCACAATTGAAGAAGGTTTCAGATTACTTATGTTATCAAAATTTGACATGATTGAATGAGTAGTTAGCAAAATTTATTTAGAGTTATTGCACATCATGTTGTTTAATTTTATTTTGATATGTTTTACATTTATAATGTCATGATGTTTTGAGTAAATCCCATGATATTTTATTAGGTAAACACTATATATGTATGTGATTGGTTTGTTGTAGAAAAAATTGGACTTGTGCTTAAGTTAGTTTTTCATATTTTGTTATGCATATTATTTTAAATGATAATATATACTTGTTGGTAGCAACCCACTTATTGCAAAGGCATGTTAAACACAGTTTATTTTGATTGTGTTTCACAAATTTTTGTTATCTAGCTTATGCTTTTGAATTAGTTATGTGGTGACATTTTATTTACTATTATATAAGTCTATGTGATGGTTGGATGTTCTGAAGATAATTGGATTTAGATGCATTTACATTTTCAATTTTGAAGAGATGTCATTATATACCATGTATATGTTTCTAATTATTTTCTTATTGATTTTTTTATTGCAGTTGCGGCTATGGACCCCGATGCGGAAATATTGATTGAGCTTGCCCAGTTGAGAGGGTTGAGTACTGCTTTTAGTGGTGGTGACAGAATTTGACGTTCACTTGCATCCACTTTGGATGCAATTGTTGAGACCATCACATTGTCAAACAACGTACTATATGATATTACTTCATATAGAGAAAGAAAAAGACGTGAGTACGCTGATGGGATTAGCTACAATGCAATAAAAAAGTTGAAAATAATCAAAGAGCATATATTTTCATTGTTTAGGGACCCTCGCATGGGGGAAATACCAAATGAAAATAGGCCACATATCTCTATCGAGTGGTGCACATATCAACCATTTGTTGATAACTGGATGGACAGATGGTATATGGTTTTTGATATGCCACCACACAACAATAGGGAAATCCCATTGTACTTCCTTCAGAATATGTATGCAGAGTTCGTGTTGGGAAAACACGTAAACTATTTTGATATATTGCAGTTTCAGGGGATCGGTGGGGGGATGCCCCAAAACCGACCCAATGCCAGGCTTCGAGATGTTGATCGCCCTATCCCTGCACCTCGCAGGCAGTTGCCTGGGCCAGATGTCCCACCTGTACATCATGTTATTCCACAGACACATGAGGCATTTTTGAGTTTGGCACGGGCCGTTGTTCGCCATAGCACTATGGTTCAGCATATGGGTGAGGAAGGGACATCTGTCCCTAGTGTGGTACATACACCAGGTCCTCATGGTGCAGGACCATCTTCTAGTGCAGTACCATCCATTGGTGCAGGACCATCTACTACAGGACCATCTACTAGTGCAGCACCATCAGCACATTCCCAGCCTACTTTTGAGCCTCACGAGTGCACATCGTGTGGTCGTCCATGCTATGGTATTTCGTCAGATGTTGTCTTCAGTGGGTTTTTGAGTGATGTATGTATATGGTTAATTGTAATAAATTCTTCATTTATTTTCCTCTTTATACACATATGTATAGTTTGAGCTAATATATTAATTTTGTGAACTTGTAGTTGATGCTTTATGCCGACAGCGACGCCCTAGAGTATCATGTTCCACACTCTACACAGGGGCAGGACATTCCATCCACTGATCTCGTATCTCACACCGAGGTAAACATTTTAAAATTTCAGTTTTGTAATACTTGTTAAATTGTTAATTTCTACATACTGTACATGTTAGTTCACTAATGTTATCTACGGTCTAATATTTACAATTATTAAACTTGCAGATGTCGGATCCTTCACGGGGGAAAGTGGTGATGGAGGTAGGATCCATGGTCATATCGACCGAGGAAATATCTGGGCAGATGCCAGATCCTACACGAGGGGAAGCAGTGATGGAGGTAAACATTTTAAACATTTTAAAAATGTCATTTTTTAAATACATGTATGTTCATTGAATCATCCATGTCTAGCTACATGAACTCTTGTTGACTATAGGCTGGTACCGAAACACCTAGACCATCTCTTGGAGTTGTATCTCCCCATAGGCCATATGTGAACAAGGGTCAAGTGTCTATGAGACGGCCTACTCCTAGAAAGAGTGTC
>LPNX010419569.1:286661-304907 GCA_001517045.1 Pseudotsuga menziesii | reverse complement strand
CTTCCCTATCACTATATGGTTCAGTTTCAGCACTTCCTGATGACGAAGACCTAGAGTTTGACGGTAGTACCTCTGGATTCACTCTCATTATTGGTGAATTCCTTGGCTTCAGTTGTCAATTATCATCTATTGGTTGACAAACTATTGAATCCTCTCCATGTTCGACTTCAGCTTACCCTTATTCACATGGCTTGGATTGTACTTGGTTCTTTGGGATCGTGTATGAAGACCTTAGTTCCTCACTTTTGAACTAAGTTGCACAAGACTATGTTCTGTTTCCATATCCAGCTTCCAGATCTTTGAAGACTCATCATTGTTATATTGTGGCTTTGATCCACCTTTGTACATACGTGGTTTTACCCGTATTATATGATGTACTCTCATATTTTAAAGGAGCTAGTGTTCCAGTAAATTGAACATAGCATCCTCAGATATAGCTTTTGTTTATGACATTATTATGTATTGGTTTCAGGTACTCTTTCTGCTCCACTGGACTTCTGAGTTTTCTCCAGAGTTAGTATTATAATGTATTTCGGCCATCATTCCCCTCTGACCTCACACATTAGGGGGCATCTGTTATACAGCTGATTGGCACCTCTCCGTCCGAGTGCTGACTTCCCTCAGGTTGGCACACAAAAGGACACTTATGGATTGAGGTTTGCCCAGTTTCATTATACCTTGGTTGATGATGAAATACATTACCTATATGCCCAGCTAGTTACTTTGCTATTTTGAGATTTTGAGTGCATGCGCGACTATCCCTATTGGCATGTCGCGCATATGCGCGAGTGTTATGTCTAGCAGGTCGTGCATACATCTATGCGCGGGTTGCCCTTATACAGAGTCGCGCATGATGCGCGGGTTGCCTTACTACAGACCCACGCATATCTTCCTCAAAATTAGTTTTTAAAAAACACGCGTTAATGGGAGATTAGTTGTTTCATTTACCTTAATCCCATTAACTGCTGCAACCTCCCTAACCTTCGAGAACTGCCTCATTTCCTTCAGATAAATAGAGGCCTTGGGGAGGGGTTGGATATTCATACTTGGAGAGCAAAGTTATGCTGGTGGATTTTATACAGAACCTTTGGAGCAGAGAAACTCAGAGTCCTTTGGTGACAGAGGAGTCCCTTGTTCAGACATTGGGTTGTAACCTAAACTCCCTCTATTACTGTTAATAAAGCAGATTACTTCTTCCATATTGTGTTTCATGTGTTGTGACTTGGTAAATATCTATATTTCATTATGATATGTGATTTGCCTAACATGCATCTTTATATATGAATCATACTGTATATTGGAAGAATCTTTGTTAACAGGTTGAAGGAGGAATTATCCTGGAGATTGTAGAAGTGAAGCAAAGAGGAAGGAGTTAGCTTGGATCAACCTTCGTTTGTTACAAGTAAGTTCCCGCTACTTCCCTATTTCTTATTTGTGCTTTTATAATCAAATTGTCTGCAAGGTCATAGTACGTTGGTAACCCCCAGACCTAGGTTATTAGGTGAATTCTTCATTACAACAGGTGAGAAAGAGAAGTCGAAGCTCAAGCTTCTGTGCATGTGATTTAATCGACGAGTTGAAGCTCTGTAGACCGACTAGTCTAGATGGACAAGTCTGGACCGACCATTTTGTAACCGACAAGTTTGTAGTACTTTTTTATTTCAGCATAGTTAATATATGAAATAATTTGTGGTTGAATGCATGATTATTTGGCCGCATATATTTCCAGATTACAATTACTTCTATAAATGTCTTTTACAATTACTGATAAGTAAAAGAACAATAACCCATAAAAATCTCACCGCCATTGGTCGACTCAAGTCTTCCTACATATTTGGGCATATGTTTCTCATAAGTTATTTGGATTTGTAAATGTGTTTATTTTACTTCATCTTACTCACAGGTGAAAAGTATTTGTAATTTCTTAAGTCTTTAGACTAAGAAACATATTCTGCAGATTTCGATCAAAGTGAGCCGACTAGAGTGGTCGGAGCCGACTTGGTCGGAGTAAAAGTGGTCGAGTTAAAAATCGGTCGGACAAGTAAGTCGGAGTAATTTTGGTCGAGTGTAGGACCGACTAAAATTTGTAAACTTGTCTAAGTTTCACCCAACTGGTGAAAAAGTAAAGTGGTCGGCGTGAAAAGTAAAAGTGAAAATTTGAATATCGACTGAGCCCTAAACCCAAGTTTAGTCGGCTCAGTTTCGGCTATCAAAATTAATTTCCACATGCAAAATTAGAGTCCATAAGGAAGTCAATATCTGACAGATTCAACTCTCACCTTAGAGAAGAAAACAAAACCAAAAAACATCAGAAAGGCGAATATAAGATCAGTCGAGAAAATAAAAAATTGATAATCACGTTCGTCGAATTAATGGCGTTGGCATTGATCCCGGAGAGCTACTGGAAGAAGTTACTAGCAATGGCCATCACCAGATGGGGTCTGTATTTCCTTTCTAACATTGTACGGAAGGGCTTCCCCTTCCTTGGTACCTCACTGGCCGACCATGTCCTCGAACTCCTCTTGTATGTTGTCCCTCGAATCCTCTCCAACATGGCCCTCGCCTTCTCCTGGTGCCCTCTTTCGATCAAGTTGTTGGGTGTTTCAGGAAGCCTCCAACGATCCTCATTATGCCAACTAGGATGGCTTCCAGACTAAGCGAGAGGCGCCATCACCAGTGGTCTGTTTCAGACGGAACCAGAGGTGCTTAAAACAACCAGAAGTTGATTCGCCAAACCCAACCGCCTTAAAACCTTATCAATAACGTGGCAGTTTTTTATTGGAAAATGAGTGACAAAGGGTTGAGATTGAGAACAAGTGGCAGATGCCTATTCAGCTAAAGGCCGATGATGCTACAGTGGTCTGAAACTCAACTTCTAAGAGAACAACGCCTTAGAGTGTAAAAATGTCTGATATATAAAATTACAACAGGTCTTTGGCTTATATAATCCTTTAAGTCACTTGTTCGTAAAATCATAATTGTTCATAATAATTTTGATTGTTCTTAATAATTTGGTTATATATATATATATATATATTATTTAATGTATATAATAGGTTGCCCGAGCTTTCTACTCCTTGGGCGAACCCTTTTTGGGCTTGCCCAAAATCTCCAAGGCATTGCCTGAATTTTTCTTGGTTGCTTAAGGTCTAGTGCAGTGTGGTCTAGTGCAATCTACCCAAGGAATATATGGTTTCCGTGCTATTGATGGCATGTTAGTGGTTTCTTGACGACTGTTATGGATGATTTCATGTTCTTTCCTATCATCATCTGCAGCATCCCTTTTCGGTGGTTCTATTTGTAAGACATAAGCCTTGTAGTCAGAGTGAGTGAGCAGCACCTTCATTGATGTGAGTGTGCATCCATTGGTGAAGCGTGCATGTTGGTCTCACAATGAGGCTGACCCTCATCTCCATTAAGGGCTCTGCAGAGAAGGCCATCTTGTTTTTTAGCTCACGAGGGCTTGTCCTTTTGAGGGCAAGGAGATCGACAGGATGTTAGAAGCAGGACTCATATTCCCAGGTGGGGTACCTCCTATATAGATAGTCTACCAAAGTATACCTGGACTAACCATGGGAGGTAACTCCAGTCGAGCTTTTCCGGGGGCTAAAAAATATGAATTGAACTAGTAGATGGGAATATTAAACTGGAGGATCAACAAACTAATGAATAGAGCCAATCAGATCCAAGGCAAAATACAATGCAAATGATCTAACTGCACATTCAATGCTTCGCTTGCCTTAGAGAATGGAAAGGATGTTGTCACTTGCTCAATTCATTCCGATGATTATTGCTTCTCCAGATAAAATAGGAGACGTCATTCTAAAAATGAAGGTGTTCGCAACGCATACCGAAAGGGTCGAAATTGACCATTAATTACTAGTTTGAGCACCATGTCAAAAAGTAGTACACAACAAACATGGATTTGTTCAACTAGTTGTTTATTATGGAATGGTTGCCATAGATATGCAATATAATAATATCTATTGGGATTTATCATCATCTGCAGCTTCCCTTGCTCATTGAGCCCATTATGTTATGTTATGAACATAAATAACATTAATATTAATAATAATAAATACAATTAATTAATTAAAGTCAAAGGGAATGTCTCTATACTTTAAAATACACGATGGAATTATATTTAAATTTCACATGTTGTATTCATTTATCATCATCTTCATATTATCAATATATATTTCTTTTTCTATTATGGATTACATTTTCTTGTCCTATTCTTTTGGAAATTTCATGGTGTGTGAACCAGGCTGGTTCACAATATTGGAATCAGAGTCGATTCTGATCCGTTGGCCATATATCTCAGAGCTTTTATGACCTAGACTTTTTTTCCATGCCTTGTACCAGACCGTTGGTCAAATTTCATTTTCTTTGGCAACAACACTATTGGATTTTGGCCACCCCAATTTCATATTTTATCTAGTCAATTGGTCTTTAACTATAACCTGGTCCTTTTCAATTTCATTCATAATTTCTAAAATTCCATTTAGTCAATTACGAAACCAAGAATTAGGAATATACAATTATGCTTCGAAGAAATAAACTAAGTTTTGGGAAATAAAGTGTAGATATCCCATGAACACACACATCAATCCATCACTCATTAAACATGCACACTCGTCACATCTTCTACACCTCCAATCACCATCCTTCACTTCCAGAACTCCCATCCCCTCTCGTTGCACTCTCCAACCCTCATGACCATTGTTGATGTTTCTCTAGGTTGCAGAATTGGGCATACATTCTCCTAGATTGGTCATGTTGATTTTACCAAGGAAGATTGATATATTCACCCTTGAAGCCTAACTCATATGGATAGAGGTGAATGGACCAGGTAGGGGTAGTCCTTCTCCCATCATCCTAACTCATATGGTGTGGGGAGATTGGCCCCAGACTTATATCACATTGGTTGCTCTGTGATGGAGTGAATTATTCTATATTAGATCTTTGACTTGTTTATTTGATAGCGACTTTCATCCCCTTATAGAATTTACAAGTCTAGTCTAATATTGAATTGACATAGAATCTAAGAAGTGTTTAGAACTTTTTAGTGGGTCTATTCAATATTAGAGCTTTATGTGTGAATAGACGTGCATGAGAGGAGATGATCATCAACAAGGACAACTTTTCTAAAGTATAAATAACCAAGAATACGAGTGAAGCATTAAAGAAGTGTCGGATAGAATTAAAGAAGCCCGGGAAATGTTGAAGACTACAAGCACAAGTTGGCCCTCAAGGTAAAATCAAAAGTGAAGACAAAAACAACAAGTCAGCTCTAAAGTGAAATAAAGGTTACTTGAAGTGTATAAATAACGTGCTTGAACATTTCATTTCATCAACATATCATAGCATCTCCTCTCTTCAACTTTAGTGCGCACTTTTCAAGGAGGCCTAACAAAAGTTCAAGGAGTATCTATTTTTTAAGGTTCTCATCTTATCCAAGGGTTTGTTATTGTGAGTAGGGTTTCTTACGAAGAAGGGTGCACTTTATTATTTGTTAGATTTTCTCTTCATGATGTTAATGTACGTGTAACATTGGGTTGATTTATTCTATGAAACGTTATTGGGTTTTCTTCCTAGGATGGGTTTCCCAAGTTAAAATATTTGTGTCAAGTGTGTATGGATGTCCTTCTATGAGCTTGTGTCTTTGTTGCAAATTGAAGTTGAAATTTTCAGCATATAATTATTCAATGATAACAATGGGATGAAAGTAATGTTTGAAAATCATTAGGAATTAATTGTCATTAGCTAAAAATTGTATTTCTACTGTTATAAGAGAAAATTCAACATGGTATCAATGCAGCATTGAAAGACAGCCATCGATCAGGTTTCTGCCCTAACTATAAACATTTAAGGGATTTGAATTTGGACCTTTCTAGCCTAATGTTGTGCTTTAATCTAGTGTCCTAGAGGTCATCTTGCCAAGACGTGCCTACTGGTGGAGTCATTTTTCAATTTTGTCAAAATTTAGTTTTGACCTATTTTGTTGGTACTAAGGTTCCCAGTTCAAATTTCAGATTTCTAATCAAGATGCTGACAGGTATCGAAGTATTGTCCAAGAATAGTTTGTAGAGACCTTAGAATGAAGAATAATAAGATCTTGCATCTCATGTAAGAAAAGGAAAAGGAAGAAGAAATTTTGAGAAGAAAAATGCAAATGGAGGATCAACACTAACTCAAGTGAAAAAAGAAGAAGGATATTTCAAAGTGTCAGTACTTCAGTTGTCATAAATTTGGTGACTATGTTTTTCAATGTCCTTAGAATGAAGGGAAGGAAAATTAGCATGCATCTACAGCTGATGATGATCATCATCATCCACCATAGAAGAAGACAAAACTTGATGAGATTGCAGAGGAACTTCGAAAATGGTATTTCCTCTAGATTCAAAGGGATCTTGGTTATAGTGCATTCAAATGTATGCAGACTGATGAAAGTATCATATCTGGGTGTTTTTTTGTACTATGCAACATTCATTGATGATTTCTCTAGAAATACATGGATCTACTTCGTGAATACCAAAGATGAAGTCTTTAGCAAGTTCCAACAGTTCAGATCTAGACAGAGAACTTGGTGAGGAATAAAATCAAAGTTTTGAGGTCATATAATGAAGGAGAGTATACCTCCAAGGACTTTAGTGATTTCTACAAGGAAGCAATATTTAAGAGGAAGTCAAAAACAAGATAAGTATTTAATGCTTTGTGCAATAAGTTTTACTTAAATTGAATTGATATTGTGTTGATGAATAACATAACTATTTTAATTGGTATTGGTTAACTCTTGTGGACAATTCTATCATGTTTTGCAGAACAAGTCCATTATGTAGGTTGTGAAGGAAATGATCTATGATCAGGATTTACCCATGTTCTTATGGGAAGAGGCATCCAATAGAATAGTTTATGTTCAAAATAGGAGTCCTCGCTAAATATTGGGGGATAAGACTCTCGAGGAGGAATTCACCAGAGTGAAGCCAAAGGTCAGTCATTTGAGCAGCTTTGGTTGTCCAGCATGCACCCATGTGCCCAAGGAGAATAGGATGGAATTAGAACCTTCTAGGAAGAAGGGTACTTTTGTGGGATACAACGAATCTTTGAAGAACTACTGGATCTACATTCCAAGAAAATGTTAGATTGAGGTTAGTCAAGACGTCACTTTTGATGAGGAGGTATCCTTTAGGAGTTCCAAAGAGACTTGTATGGAGATTGATAGTGAGGAACAAGAGGCTCCAAAGGATGATGGTACAAATCCATATATTGTTCACAATTTATGCTATCAAGAGGAGTCAGTAGAGCCAACAAAGCCAGTGGATCTACCCAAAGATGTTGCAGTGATCAAGAAGATGCTAGCATGGCTTCATGATACTTTTCAGGATGCAGAGAGGCATGCATATACCAGTGGTACTTTTAGGGATATATTCGCCACTAAGAGGAAGTCAGTGGTGACTTCCAAGTGGATATATAAGATCAAGCATGCAGTCCAAATTAACATCATGGATGACATATTGTATGGGCTATGGAGTTATCCAATTTATAGGATTAAAGAGAGTCATGGATGGTATTCAGTGTTCTTGAGGGAGAAAGAGGCTCATCTCAATAGATCTAATTGGTGGGATATGACGCATATGGATACACAAGGATCAATAGTGCAAAGGGAAACAAGTTGCTTCAGTGAAAGATAATTTGTTGCAAAGGGAGAAGGGTTTCTAGATGTAGAGGGAGCAGGATACTCAGGTGCAAATGGAGAAAGGTGCTCCAGCACAAAAGGAGTAGTTGCATCACAGTTTATTGATAATGGAGGATGTTCTTGAGTACCTCCCTCACCAATAGAAAGTTGTCTTCAAGATTTGAAGATGAAGGATATTAGCCTGATGCATTCTTTCTTGGGATTAGAGGTGTGGCAGATACCAGATGAGATCTTCCTCAATTAGGGTAAATACATGGTCGAGATATTGAAGATATTTTGTATGATGTACTTCAAGTCCATGACGACACATATGGAGAAAAATCTGAAGAAGCTGAGTGATTATGCTTCATATTCAGATTGGTGTGTACAAGCATTTGACTAGATCCTTTATGTACTTCGTTAACACCAAGCCATATATTTGCTTTGCAGTGAACACCCTGGGCCAATTTATGGTTGAGTCGGGGCATGTACATTGAGTTGCATCAAATCATGTGTTTAGATACCTACATGGTATAGTTGGATATGGTCTGAGATATTTCTCAAATGGTGAATTGAGGCTATAAGGATATGTAGAATCTGATGGGGCAAGGAATGCAATGGACAGAAAGAGAAAATTGGGGTGTTGCTTCAGCTTGGGATTAATCATGATATCTTGGTTTAGCAAGAAGAAAAATTATATCACATTTAGTACAACAAAACCACATTATTATGCAACTAGTGTCACAAGTCATGAAACAATGTGGCTTTGGAAGCTTATTGCAAGACTATTTGATTAGGATCTAGAGACGAACTTGATACATTGTGATAATCAAAGTTGTGTCAAGCTTTTGGAAAATCTAGTATTTCGCGACATATCAAAGCACATTGAGATCAAATATCACTTCATCTAATACATGATGTAGAAGGGAGCAATGAAGCTCCAATACATATCCATATATGAATAGACAGCAGACATTCTCACCAAGCCTTTTTCTAAGGTGAAGTTTGTAAACTTCAGAGAAAATATTGGTGTGATGGAGAATGTCTACCTTAGAAAGAGGGAGTTTTGATATTTCTACATATCAGCAACATTAGGAAAATATTCACCCTCAAATATTGAGTCATATGGTTAGTGGTGAATGGCCCAAGCACAGTCATTCTTTAAATAGCCATGTTTATTTGACTAGGAGTGAAAGACTCGAGATGTGGATTGAGGACATTCTCCCCAAGCAATCTTGGTGTGATGCAGAATGTATCCTTCGCTAAGAGGGGGTGTTGATTTTCCTCTAGGTTGTAGCATCGAGAAAATATTCTCTCGAATTGGTCATGTTGATTTCACCAAGGAATATTAATATACTCACCTTCATATAGTCATATGGCTAGAGGTGAATGGACCAGGTAGGGGCATTCCTTCTCCCATTATCTTGAGTAATATGGTGTGGGTATATTGGCCCCAAGGTTCCCTCACATTACCTCCTTCATGATGGGGTGATCTATTCTATATTAAATATATGACTTGTTTATTTTATAGGGTATTTCATCTCCTTATGGATTTTACAATTCTATTCTAATGTTGAATTGACTTCTTAGTGGGTGTATTCAACATTATATCTCTATATGTGAATAAACGTGCATGTGAGGACATGATCATCAACAAGGAAAAATTTTCTAGCAAAGCAGAAATAACCAAGAAGACAAGTGAACCATTGAACAAATCCCATATAGCATTAAAGATCCCAAGACATATTGAAAACTAAGAGTACAAGTTGGCCCTAAAAGTAAAATGAAAAGTGAATACAAAGAGAAAACGTTGGACCTAAAGTGAAATAAACGTCACTTGAAATGTATAGATAAAGTGCTTGAACATTTCATTCCATCAACACATCATAGCATCTCTTCTCTGCTACTCTATTGTGCACTTTTTGAGGAGGCGTAGAAAAGGTTCAAGGAGCATCTATTTTTGAAGATTCTTATCTTATCCAAGGGTTCGCTATTGTGACTAGGGTTTATCGTGAATAAGGTTGCACTTCTTATGTGTTATGGTTTCTCTTCATGATGGTAATGTACTTGATACATTGGATTGATTTCTTCTAAGAAAATTTGTTGTGTTTTCTCCCAAGAATGTGTTTCCTAGAATAAAATATGTGTGTCTATTATGCATTATTGTCCTTCTATGATCTTGTGTTTCTGCTACAAACTGAAGTTCAGTGTATAATTATTTAGTGATAAAAGTGGGATGAAATTAATCTTTGGAAATCATTAGAAAGTAATTATCAAGATATGAAAATTGTATTTCTACTACTATAAGAGAAAATTCAACATCCACTCACATTTGTACTCCCCAACCACATGCCCCTTTTATACCACCCAATCCTCCTTTGTTTGCACCCTCTGCGCATTCGAATATCCTACAACTCCCCCATACTCATGCCTTTCCAACTCTCTACCCTTCCATTTCTTCATATGCACCACTTCCTCCCATCTCCTGCATCATGTAGTCACGCCCTAAACTCCTCAACTCCCTCGCCCCTTGTCTCTCTCTCACCTCACCCACACCACTCCTTACACCACTTATGTTGTCCCTCCTCCCATCTCACCTCGCCTCACTCCTTACACCCCTCACATTCCACTCCTTGAGCTAACCCTACGCCTTAGCTCATCCACAAACATTGTTCTCTACTCAACCCACCAACACCCAAGCACTCCTCCACCAGCGCATGTTCAAACTAGACCAACCACTTTTCCACCTCTTTCCTCCTTCTACAGACATCTTAGTCCCCTCCTCATTCAAGCGCTCTATGCAAACCATATCATTACTACTCTGCTCCCCCTTCACACTCTAATCCCTTCTCTTGTATCCACCTCTTGCATATGTCCCTGATCGTGGCCTCCTACATTTCTTGTATCCTGTGAAGCCACCATTCCTTGCACCACCTCCCAACCCCTTTGTTGTGTCATTCCCTCTAGGTTTAAAACCCTAAATCCAACCATTCAAAACAAATAATATTATATTATTATTATTATTATTATTATCATTATTTATTACTATAATATTTTTCACCTAAAACTATTAAGGCCGTTATAATTATTATTATTAATTTATTTAACAGTAATAATTACCATTTAACCCTTGTTAATTAATTATTAATAGTAATTACTTACTATAATTATTATTTTTAATAGTTAATTTTTCTATACATTCCAATTATTTTTCTCAAAAAAAAGGAAAAACGATAAAACGAATGTCAAAATGGAAGAGCGAGATTTTACTAAGGAGAAAAAATTATTTTCCAAGGTTCCATCAAAAATGCCTATTGGGATGTTAAAATTCAATGGCAAATTTTATGAAAGTATTATTACCATCTCCATTTGTCCAACTAATAAAGAAAATTTTATGAGTGTTGATGTTGCTAATCAGCTACAAGTTCTAGAATCAATGATAGAGAAGAACGAACAGAACAAAGAGCAAACAAAAGAATTAGATTTATAGATCGATAATTATAATCGTACCTTTGAATTCATCATTGCAATTATAAACGAAAGTATTATTGACATAATGTTGGTTTCTGACTAGTTCGAAGCAATGGATGCATTCACCTTCAATGCAAGAGAGAAATTCTGACCTTCTTCCATGAAGAAGAAAATAAAAATACATGATTCATCAATGAGAGTCCCCTCATCGCAAAATATAGACAAAGTGTCACCATATGAAAGCTATGAATATTTAGAAAACGAAGTAAGTATGTGAACAAACTCCTCATGGACAAAGAAAAGGAAATTGTGCAAATCCAAAATAAATTAGAATGTCAAGATTCAAATTTCTACCAACTTTAAAAACAAATTAAAGAGCTACAGCAACAGTTTGGAAACATTAAAAATACTCACAAATTAGAGATTGTGAATACCAATAAAACAATGTGGAACAACAAGGATGAGATCTTCCGATTGAGAAATCATTATAAAATTCTATTAACAAAAATCAATAAGTTGAAGAATATTAGGAAGTCGGAACAAGATAATGAAGATATCAAAGGGAAATTATTAGAAAAGGAAGAATAGATTTGCCACCTTAGAAAATAATCAAGATATGATGGAACAAATTAAGAAGCTAAATGATGATGAGAAATCGTAAGAAGAGACATTCAAGAAGCTTAAGAAAGATAAAAAGTCGTTGGAAAACAAGTAAGAGAAAAACTGGAATGAGGCATCAAAACCCTCAAGAGTAAAAATGCAAGTTGTGGAAAAAGGAACAAATACAGATCCAATCCACATCACAACTAAAATAGATGTCAATCCAATTGAAGAACAAACCTATAGATATTTTGGAGTGCAAATGGTGGGAATCCAATTGTATGCACTAATATAAGTTCATCAAGTCACCAAACAACATTAATGCATGAAGAAATCATATACTAAAATTAAACTAAGAAAACACTACAAGCATGATAAGGGAAAATAATGTTATAATAACTCCTTATCGACATCCAAATCATAAAAGCATATATATTGAACAATAAGAGTATCAATATTCCTTATGTTGGGAACAAATAATGAAAAATATTGATACCGGAGAAAATAAACCTCGTGATAACAACTCATTATGGAAGTGCAATGTTCCAGAAAGACTTGAAGTAGGATGGACTGATTCTTTTATGTTTCAACATTTTTTCAGCACTTAGAGGTTCATATCATCTTGTATTGTCAACTACGATGGAACAAAGAAGATGCAATGACATTACAAGCAAAGAGTAAAGACATAAAAGCTTCTTCATCATTATGCTTTAAGGAGAAAGCATTTCTAAAGAAGAAGAAAATGTTATGAACATAAATAATATCAATGTTAATAATAATAAATATAATTAATTAATTAAATTCAAAGGACGTGTCTCTATATTTTAAAGGGCATTATGGACTTATATTTAAAGTCCGCGTATTGGAATCATTTATCATCATCTTCATATTATCAATATGTATTTATTTATCCATTATGGATTACATTTTCTTGTCTTATTCTTTTGGATAGTTCATGGTGTGTGAATTGGGTGGTTCACAACACACTACCTCTACCATGCGCCATCCCATTATCACTATGTTGTGGTATTTTCCTTTATGTTGGTGCTTGTTTTTTTCATTTAGTTACAGAACCCGCAGCCCGAACTCTACACACCATCCATCACTTGATCCCACTATCTCACATATTTTCCACCAGATTCCTATTAATGCCTTCCTCTTTTTCTCACAGCCACCTCCTTTGTCAATGGCACAACTCTAACTTTTACAGTCCACTGGAAGATTTGAAAACTAGTAGTTAGGTGCTTCCACAATCCCTCTCCAAATCTGTATGATTTCTCCATGCAATTGGCATCCAACATTGTCTCTCGCACAACTCCAGTAGCACGATCCCACACTACTTTTGTATACTCATGGGCTTGGTGGCTATTGCGCATCTCATGCTACCACAACAGCTCACTCGGTTGAACAAATTGTTTCTCATCCTAATCCATTCCCAACCCAACTACGTACTTACTTGTACAACGTTTGTACTTTTTGTATAGCGGTCGTGTCATACAATTGTTACACCTCTCCTTTTGTATTCTTCATAAATCCATCAAATCATGATTCTTGCTTAGAGCGATACCTTAATCTAGGATACCATGTTAGTTTTACTGAGTTTAGATCCAGTTAATAGTCTTGAACAATTTATCGCAATTGTTAAATAAAAAGACATTGAACTCCTGACTAATTATGCGGCAGAAAAACACAGGAAATCACACACTTTTAACGCTTAGATTTACCCTACAAAACCCCAACTAGGGAAAAACTAGCAAACATTTATTTTTATTAACTATAAAAATCATGGTCTTTTGTCTTGAGATAATGGCCCACTGAGGAATTATATTGATAGAATGTTAGCCTTCACACCTCAAGAACAATGCTTCAATCTTGTTTGTTGCTAACCTTCGGTTTCCCCTTGCTTCTTTCCTCTGACCCTGCCCTTGCACCTTCACACTTAGCTGAAAGTCCATATCCAACCAGTACTCAATGATATCTCACTCACTCTATGTGATTGTTGTGTGCCACCTCCTCTCACATAGGCTTCATTTCACAACATTACAATATGAAAATACATTGGGAAAATACCATGGGCTACTAAATACAATTGGACCTCTAGATTAATTTACATAAAGTAATTAAAAAAGTGCATTGACTTTAATAAAGTGAATCTCCTCATTTTGAGAGTCAATAATGATGCCTTCCACATGTTAGACATTGTCTATGTGGAAGTACATGTTCGATGCTACAAAAAAACAGAAAACAATAATTTTTATTAACTACAAAAATCCTTCTCATCCTGGCATAATGACCCACTGAGTAATTATAATGGAAGAACGTTAGTCGTCACACCTGAAGACCATTCCTTCGATCTTGTTGGTTGCTAACCCTTGGCTTCCCCTTAGTCCTTTCCTCTGATCCTGCCCCTGCACCTACACACTTGGCTGAAATTTCATCTCCAATCACTCAATGAGATCTCACTCACTCTGTGGGACTATTGTGTGTCAACTCCTCTCACCTAAGATTCCTTTTATAACATTACATTATACAAATACCTTGGGAAAATACAATGGGGCCTTTAAATTACTTTACATAAAGTAATTACAAAAGTACATTCACTTTAATAGTTCACTTTACTAATGATGATTCTTTCCACTTGTTATACATTGCTCATGTCTAACAAGTGAATAATGATGCCTTCCACTTGTTAGACAATAATGATGTGTTCCACTTGTTAGACATTGTTCATGTGGAAGTACTTGTTTGATGCTAAAAAAAATCAATATGGGGCCTTCTATGACAATGAATCCATCAACTATTCTTGCTCCCACTAGCATTATTTGAATTATGTTCATGATGTGTTTTCCTTTTTATATCTTTCAAACTTTGAAGTATGGATACATTAATTTGGTTTTTTATCTTCTTGATCGCTTGCTAGCCTTTCATTATATATGTTGCAACTTTGGAGTTCCACCCTCAAGATCCTCATAGTCTTTATAATATTTGTAAGTCTCCATTGGTTTTGCATCCATTAAACTTTATTCCTACATTTCCATCTTCCATAGTTCTAACCATGGAATCTTCTTCAAAATCATAGGGTTTTTGTGCACCCTACATGATGACAATTTCTTAACCCAACCATGAACAAGGTTATGTTCATAAATCAAAAGGGTATCTACAAAAGTGAACCCTCAAATTTCTTCCCCCTTGAAAGAGCTTTCTAAACATTATATTTTTTTCTCAATGTAGATGTTGAAGTTAGAATTAATAATCATATAGGATTACAAGAATTGTGTACAACAACAATTCTATTAACATCAAAATTTATTAACATATTGAAATTCCAGAAGCATGAACAATGTCTAACCACTGTGAAAGTGTTCATACTCAAAAAGTTATATTAGATAACAACAACAACAATATCATCATCATGGTAATTTTCCTATGACTCTCTTATCCTACCTACAATCATGAGTATGTTCACTGCTTGTCATTGTTAACTATGAGGAAAAAACTCTAGGGTTGTCAAATTCACAAGGGACATTACAGGGGTCAAGGGGGAAACAACCCTATTTATTTCACACACTTTTGCATTGAACCCCTCTATCTTTTGTTAACTCATTCCCAATGTATTCCAATCCATTTTCCTTTACTTTTACAAGTCATTATTATCATATTCCATCCTCTTATTGTGTGAATCTCCTTGGTACCTTTAAATATTCATTGTTGAATCTACCTAGACAATCTCATCCTTATATTATTTGCAATATTCCATGTTATGAAGGTGCAAAACAATACATATATGTTTGTAATATCAATCCAAACCCTTGCATGACACTCTTTGGCACCTTCCAGTTTCCTACCTCTATGGACCTTAGGCTTATTATTCCCACATGTCCTTTCACATGGCACACTTCATTGGGCAGTGAGATAATGTGATCATCCATCCTTAGCCCTCGGTTATTTTATAGGATTATCCTAAAATGTGCCTAGAACATGCCATGTTTCCTAATGAAAACCACCCATGAGTGGAAAGCGGTACCCTAAGACCTTAAGTCTAGTATTAAAATCTAGACTTTCCAATCTTGGGTTGGTGATGCATGTACTTTGAAAAGTCCATCTTAGACCATTAAGGAATGTTCTACTAGTTTTTTCTTTATATATTTTCATTGAGTGTGGTGTGTCGATCTTTCTCCCACCCAAATCAAAGGTTGAGAAAAAACTCACCCATAAATAGTGACTTCCATGGATACACTCCCACGACATCAATCAACTTGGCTATTACACTCTAGGTTATCCACTTCACCCATTGCATATACATGGTCACCCATGTCCAGATGACACATGGAATCCTATGACACCATGCTAACATCATCACATTTTTTTTTCCTTGTCCATGGAACACTTATCCTCCCCCTTTTCCCATACATGGTTAATCCAATTTTTCTATGTCATTTTATTCACATATGAGAACAACATCAACTCGACAATTGTTTGGTGCAATAAGACTGACTCTAACATTCCTAGAGAATAGTTCTGAAGAAAATAAGGTTGATGCTTTGGCCTCTATCCATGTCAAAAATAACTTGACCCTCTAAGAATCATAAAATTTATATGACTCAATAGCCATGGGTGAATCCCATTCACATAGGTCTAAATCTCGAGCATTCCCTATACTTCCCATATTTATTATGTGTCTCTCCCAAAAGTCCAAATGTTGTTTAAACCATTGAACTCAACTATGAATCATGTTGGGTTCTTCACATAAATACCCAAATTGGCCTATGTTGGCATTAATCTTTAATACCACAATGTGGTGCATCTCCTTCTTCACAGTCCCATCCATTGGATGGGGACCAACTAGGTCCTTAAAATTTTGGCCCTCGAGAGAAATTTTCACCATAACCCCAACGAAGAAGATCTCCACCCCAACAGAGGCCTCCCATGGAAGACTAGGTTTATTTAAATGCACCAACAATGCTAAATAAAAAATGAAGTGGAATATACAAGCATGGAATAACAATATTTATAGCAACAAATACGTGTGTTCCTAATTAAGCACATTCACACACATGCATGCAAAACATATACATTTCCATAACATAAAAATGACATTTAAATTATTGCAATATAAACAAATACATAACACTTATTTTTTAAGAATAGATCATCTAAGACATTGGATCCATACAAGAAAGTTTCCACCAAACCATAGGAATCTAGTGTATATTCCACCCCTGAGCTGGGTTATGAGGCCATTGAGGAAAAGGAAACAAGCTACAAATTTTTATCTCACTCAACCCAACTCAATTTCTCTCATGTCTCAACCAAATTGCTTACTACCAAGCACTCCAAGACCCACTTCTAGCCACTAAACAACCATGACACCTACTTCCACTGCCATATTGAACAATAAGAAGATATTATATTCCTCTACTCCACAATTACTTGGGTATATTCCACCCTTCCAACGCTCTTCAATGTAGACACAAAGAATCCAAACCACTAAATTTGTTTATGATATTGACTTGGAAGGATACAACTTGGTTCTTGACCATCCAATAAGCAACAAATACATAGTGGGTGAGGGGTTCCTAACTTTCCTATCATTTATTCTCTCCTACAACCATTTATTTATCCTGAAAGGTATGCAATTAATTTTCCTATGATGTTTCCACTCTTTATTTTTGTGATGGTTCCTCGAAGGGGAATCACAAAACAAGTGGAGGAGGGGGTATACTCACCTATAGATACCAATCTATTACTTTCGAAAAGGGCACATGTCTGAACACAAGTTCAACTTTGTAATTTTTCAATCGCAGTATATCTATCTCAAGAGAAAGAAATATATAATCTACTCATACTCTCTGAATCGAAAATTGTTGTTGATTAGGCAAACAACTTAATTGCTTGCTCAAATCTAATCCTCATTGACATGCTTAAAAAAATCAAACAATTGATCAAGGGTTTCTCATGATGTATTGTCAAGCATATCTATAGGGACCACAACCAAAATGTGGACAATCTAGAAAAGTAAGCAAGTTTCATACTTGAAGGGAAAATGTTAGTTGAGCACACATATCATACAAGCTCTATCTCCACTAGGGGGTTTTCATAAGGTAGTTCTAATATGTAACTCCATAGTATATAGGAATCCTCTTAGTAAATTGTGGAGGATCACCTACGGTCTTTATGAAGGTTGAGACAAAAAAATCCCTTTTCCTAGCATAATAGTAATGATATGGGTCAATACAAGGTCTACCCTTTTTTGTTGTTTATAATACACACAAGGTCATAGGCCTTCTTCAAATGAGTCTGTGTGGCTACATATATAGCTACCAACATTTTTATTTGGAAAACTATGTGTGTGTGTGTGTGTATTATACATACATACATATTATAGATAATTATCATGTTTTCCCCCAAGCACTTCCCCTTATTTCAAGGATGGAATCTATGATTAACTGTAGTTTCTTTAGGGCATAAGGCCAATTCAACAACAAGGCATGAATGTG
>LPNX010419569.1:259394-286308 GCA_001517045.1 Pseudotsuga menziesii | reverse complement strand
GAGCCTCGTGTAGGAGATATCAACATCAATGGGCCCTTTTCTAGATGCTTTTGTTTTTTGCCTCACTAAATATCCCTATTAGAAGCACCATAATTAGCGTTAATGGGTATGTGAATGTTCATGAAGGTTTTAAAGTCATTTTCAGCTATTGTTATTTTCTATTTAGATCTACCAACTAGCTCGATTCCCTCCCATGCAAAATTTCCTTGCATCACAGTTTTGTTATAGTTTATGCAGTTGTTCAAAGATATCTTGAAGTCATTTCCAACCTAGGTTTCAAAATTTAAATTATGATCTAGCTTATGCATATGTTCATGTAGATTTTGAATTTATTCCCATCTATGATCCAATTTCCTTGACTTGTGATCATATCTTTTTGTGTTGATTCTATTGTTTTTTGGTGTATATAGGAAATTATGTTGTGCATTTTCCTATTATGATATGTTATTGATTGTAATGTTTATGCTATAAAGAAATACTTTCTTAGCTTCTTGAGATCATTATGTAGTTGGTTATATTGCTTAATGTCTTCTAATATTGGGAAAATATGCCACCAAAAGTAGTAGTTGTCCAAGACTCAATGATTTTGAAAATATTCTAAAATGTTTCCATGCCTTGTGAAGGGCAACTTGTTTTCACTCTATACTTACGAAATGTACTTTCCTTTCCATTATGAAGTAGAAGTTACACATTTTCTTGTAAAAAATCATTTACATTAACACACACGTACACACACATATACTCCTAATGGGATAGCTCAAGTGGTTGAGTGATTTGAGCCTCGTGTAGGATGTCTCAAGATCAATTCCCTGGGTTAGATTTCTTTGTTGTGGGCCTTACTTGATATTCCTACTAGGTCAAGCACCATAATCAACATTGTTGGATTTACACTAGGCACTTTCTACGAAATATATGGAAATGATCGCAAGTTTACAAATATATGTAAATTCATCGATGTTGATTAAAACACATAACATAGTATGGACATCGATTAAGGAAACTAACATGTGAAATCAACCCCAAAACCTCCTACATGTATCCTAAATCACTCAACCACTTGAGCTAGACCACCAAATTGTTTTCCCAAGGAAAACCTTGTGGGGAAACTCCCAAGCACTTCCTTGTATTCACAAATGGTGCTTATTGAAAGTTATTTGGTGTTGATTATAGCGCTTTGCTTGACAAGGACATGGAATGAGGCACACAACAAAGGCAACCAACTTGGGAATTTCACCCCAACGTTTTCTATAGAATCTCGAAGAACTTAACCACTAGTCACTTCAAGATGACACTCTTATTTCTTAGTGAAATGTGATATTAGCGCCCATTGTTGATGCAACAATCAATGTTGTGTATCCTCTCAACATCCCTCACACTGGTTTTTCTTTCATGTTATTTCAGTCTCATGACAATATGTTGTACTTGTTACATTTGCTTTATGCATTTTTTATATAAATCGAACTAGTTTGACAAATGTGTGTTTGTATCCCATCACTTGAGAGACCATGTTTCACTTCAAAAATGATCTCATATACTATTTATTACATCTAATATTGTCAATGTAGTGTTAATGTGTTATTTTATCTAGTTATGACTCACATTGATTCACAATTTTTTTCACTAAAACTACATCTAATAGTTTATCATTACATTACCCATCAAAAGTCATATCCCAACTTCATTTATTCACAAAAATGGGAAAAAAAACCTTTAGTTATAGGGGGTATATAACTCTTTCCCATGCCTACCCTCTTTGTACTTACTTTTTCAAGTCTCCACCCATCCTCCTACCAAATTAAGCATGGTAGAATACTCAATACATTGATTTATCATTTAGATCCAACATTGTAGAAGACTCAATACATTGCTTTATCATCTAAATCTTTGTTACTATGATATATTTTTTGGTTCAAAGAATTGGCTCATGTTTTTTATTCTCCTTTCTCAAGAAATCATTTTTTATTGGAACTAGAGGTATGGGAGTAACATCCTAAGTTATATTTGTGTCCATATTTTTGTGTCATTCCTTTGGAGGTGTGATATAAGTGTCTAGAGGAGTTTCATAATTAGGAAAGTTTCAAGGTAATGGGTTGATGTCAATAGGTGATCTCGAATGATTAATAGATCAAGTGTGATGATGGATCTATTCTATTATTAATTGATGTACACATTGTGTGGTTTTATATCTAAAAGATACAACTATACACATTGTTTTCTTTTATATCTAAGAGATATAATTGTGGTTTCCCAAAATATCCTTTTGCACATGACAAATGATTTGAGTGATTACTTTCTATAATAATGTACCATTCAACCCAGAGAAATGGGTAGGTTCTAGACCCCATATCAATTTGTCATGTTTTTAAGGGTTTATTTAGAAAATGATTAATCATCAACAAAAGCCCCAATGCTTTGAGAACAAATCATGAGGAGGGATAAGTTCCCTGGCCTGCCTGAAAATCCTAGAGAGCTAGCTTGTCTTGAACAACAAAAACCTTTGTTTTGTATCTACTAAAGCAAAACCTTCATATGAAACTAATATGAAAGGAAATAAAGAAATATTTTAGTTTAGCGTACCATCGGACTTCTAAATTGCCTAAGTATTACACTGAAGTATGTAACTCCAAAAATCAATAACCAAGAGAGAGAGAGAGAGAGAGAGATCTTACACAAATGGGCAATGATAAGTGTTGTTTGAACACGCTAAAGCATAATAGTATAATTTTTCAAATTGACTTTAGTTGTTGTGATAGTCCAAAAACACCCAAATAGCATTTGTATAGATGGCACTGAGAACATGTCATTTCATATGATCTCTCCTAGAATGTGACAACCTCCAAATAGTTAAAATCATATATTTGTTACTCAAATTGCAATTTTGTTCATTTAAGTTGATTTAGTAACCTAGTTTTATTCTCAAATTGTAGTTTGTGGTGGGAAAAAATGAAGTTTGTGGTGGTTCATTTTCCTAAATAAATTCTTCTTAAATTATTGTCGTAAATGGAGTTTGAAAGACAAGTGGAATGGATACCCTTTATCACACGTCCAAAGATATCACTCTCATAATATGTACATATGATTTAATTTAGTTTTGAAAAAAATGATTAATACTATTTTGATAATATATTGATATTGATTTTATTTTAAAATATATTTAATTTGTTTTTTATTTGATTTAATAATATACTGATATTAATATAACATGTGAAATTCCAAAACTTTTATGTGGATATCCTTAAGGAACACGGTATTTGAGAAGTCCTACAAAATATGACATTGTTGTAAGGAGGACTAATAAATTATAAATCAAAATAGGACCTAGTTGTAATAAGGATGAATAAATTATAAATCAAAATAGGACCTAGTTGTAATAAGGATGAATAAATTATAAATCAAAATATAACCTAGTTGTAAAAAGTACAAATAGATTATAAATAATCTACTTGTGTGTTTTCCACGGACAAAATCTATTTGGATGAAATTGGAAAGATTTGGCAAAGGCATATGGTTTTAAAATGTTTTAAAAGTTATTTGAAAAAACTAAAATTAAAGTGGTGAATTAAAGGAATATTGTTTAAAAATGTTTTTAAAAGTGGTTTGAAAAAAATATAAAGGGATGAATTTGATTATTAGAAACACAATTTTTTTTTAAGTGATAAATGTTTTTTTTTCAATGTGTTATTTAAATAATATGTTATGTTTTTAAATAGCTAGTTAAAGTTAAAAATTGGGGCATAGCACAGAGGTGTTTATTGATTAATATAATGTAGGGGGTTATTATGTTTTCAATATATAATGTTTGGTTGAGGGTTTTAGTTCAACAATCGAATGATTCCGTGAATTGTAGTTTTAATATTGGCTTTTGACTTTTATATCAAAAATAATTTTGAAAAGCTCATTTATTTAAATTGTCATGGGTTATCAGTGGCTGACGTCTGCCTCTTTTTGTGTTTCCCACCACGGGGCGGGGAGAAGACATCATCTAATTTAAATGCAATTTATCCCATTGTACTACAATAACAAATTCTCGAACACTGGCTAATTAATATGGTTGTTTTTTAGCGGCCTCAACATAAATACATTGACAAAGATATTGACAGGGACATTAATGGAGTCAACATTTAGGAAGCTGCAATGATGAAGGATTTATATTGCTTTATCCCAACTCCATCTTACATAGGGTTGACCACCTTTCTCTCAGGCCTTAAGCTGGCCAAATTAAATCCCCCTTGCTTCCCATCGCATAGCCTCCTTACGAGTTGTCCAAGTAGAGAGAGAGAGAAGTCCTCTTCTGTTAAGGCTAGATGGGTCGTCGAAAGGTGTCCACAATAGCTAAGCAAGGAAAGGTACGTTGGTATCAATGAAGGAGTTTACAGTATGAGTGGGCCTAACCCCTCTTAGACAACCGCAAAATTAATGAATCTATTAATGAATATGAGAAATATGGCATTCAGATCCACACTCTCTGCTCACCATGAACCCTTCTAGTGCATACTCCCTACTAATACATCTACAGGAAGCACATCAATCAAAAGAACAACGTGCGAACGATCCCGCTCAACTCGAAGTACATTCGGATGATTCTAAATTCATATTCAGGTTTGGGACTCCAAGGTCATCTCTTAGAAGGTCTACAAGTAGAGGATCATCTGGATTTGGTGGCGGTTGTCGCTCCTTTTCATCTCAATTTGCCTTCCCTGACAAAGAGGGTCTCCATGAAAATGTTCAATTTGAGAAAAGCAAGCCAAAAAGGGTTGTATTAGTTTCTTTTGGTCCAAAATTCCAGGGGATGTGGAAGATGGTTGGAAGAATTCTATAAAATATATTCATGTTTTACTCTTAGCATCTCTCAACAAGCCAGAGGCTCCAATGTTCATATTGGGATCCATTGTAACATTTGTTAATGGAGTTATGATGCATGTATTTTCTCTCTTGTTTTCAAGTATTATTAGTAGCTTTTATGAACCCCCACATAATCTTCTTAAATATGTCAGTTTCTGGTCAGCCATTATTATAGTTGTGGTATCTACATCGCTCCTAGTGATGCCAATATAAATGTACTATTTCGTTGTTGTTGGAGGCAGGCTTGTGAGACGCATTCGATCATTGACATTTAACAAATTTGTATACCAAGAGATAGCATGGTTTGATGATATTGAAAACTCAAGGTGAGTAACTGGAAAAATCTCTAACTCTTTTGGTTATTGGAGGAAAGCACTCCAATTTTGCTAAATTTTCATTTTGCTTACTTAGACATTAGATATTGGCGATGATATTAACTCCAAGTTTTTGTTATCAATGGTGAAATAGGTCCAATATTATCAATAGATGTTTTGATTGTCCATAGTGTTGTGGGAGATGCTTTGTCACTTGTTGTTCAAAATATTGCATCAGTCATTGCTGGTATTATTATAGCTTTCTTAGCAAACTGGAAGTTGGCGCTTTTGATATTAGATATCCTAGCTCTGCTAGCTCTTCACTGGGATGGATTCAAGTCAAGTTCATAGAGGGTTTCACTGTTGATGCGAAGTTAAGGAATATCAAACTTATTTAATGGTTTTCCATTAGTTTATTGATATATTTGTAGAATGCTTTCAAATTTGTTCCAAGCATCAATTGGGCGAAATGCATAACGGAGGAAAGAACATAAAAGGGAAATAAAGTTTGGATACTTATAATATTTGTAAATATTATTATCTCTTTTTCAATCTATTAAAAATCTCTTGCAAACACTCATGAAAGACTCTAAATAAAATAGCTAGTTGACAAGGTTTGGACCATATAACTCTTCCATGTCAGCAACACTAGTTAGTTTGTTTACATTGTTGATAATAGATCTCTGAGAAACTGATTTATTTATCACTAAGTAAAACAAATGTATAGCGGTGTCTGACAAGGATGAATTATCATTCTTATTCTCAAAAGTTGATAAACAACATATTGTTAGACTTTGAGAAAATACATATTTATACTTTTTTTGTTTGTATGAGTCATGGTTTAATCCAAGTCAAATTCCTAAGTGTAGCAAAAAGGATTCTCTCGTTCTTCCTGTCCGAAGGGTTTTAACCATTTGAACTATCACTACTAATTGGAAAGGGTTGTATTCCAGGTGATGTATGAGCAAGCCAGTCAGGTTGCAAAGGATGTCATTGGAAGCATTTGAATTGTTGCCTCTTTTTCGAGAGAGGAGAAAGTGATGAGCCTCTACAGTGAAAATGTCTCATTCCCTTGAAAAGAGGATTTCAACAAGGAATTATAAACGGAATTAGTTTTTCCTTTTCAAATTTTGTATATTTTCAGCATATACAATCACCTTTTGGGTGGGGGCTCGGATGGTTAAAGATGGGGATACAAGTTTTAATAAAGTTTTGAAGGTAAGGGTTAATAGGTTAATAGGTTAATAGTAATGTGCTTGTTTAAAAATTTTGATTACGAGAAAGCAATTATTTAGTAGATAATGTTGGAATGGATAGATTTCTAGATATATAAATATGTAGAATATTCATTTGTTTGACTTTTATGAACTCCAAATGAATTCCTTGCAATTAACTGCTTGTATTCTCGAAGAAATGTATTGTTTGCATTCTCAAAGAAATGTATTTGCTACTTTGGTTTCAAATATTTTCCATATTTGAGTCTCATATTTCATTTCTAAGTTTAGAGTGTTTATGGTATGTGTTTTTTTCCCTCTCAATGCCTACCTTGTGGGTCTCTCAAAGAATGACCAAGGCCCTTGATATTGGAAAAGTCAAAGCCAGTCAGTTCAATGTTTAAAATTCTTGATTGTAAATCCAAAATCGATGCAAGTAATGTATATGGGACTACCTTAGATAATGTCAAAGGTGACTTTGAGTTTCAGCATGTTAGTTTTAAATATCCTACTCACCCAAACATTAAAAAAAACCAAGATTTAAGCTTTTGTGTCAATTCTAGAAAGGTGGTGTGTTTTACTGCTAACTGATTTTATAAAGCAAAAATTTCATTACAGTTTACAAATAATGATAGGTGTATTTAGTGGTTGAAGAGTTAGGCTAATAGGGAAATGTTGAGTTTGCAAGACTTATGATGGTTTAATCCCTTTGCTTTTATTTTGATAGACTGTTGCCCTGGTGGGAGAAAGTGGAAGTGGTAAATCAACTGTCATTTCATTTCTAGAGCGGTTCTAAGATATTGACTCAAGCTATATTGCTTGATGGGGTTAAAACCTGACAACTGCAAATTAAATGATTGAGGCAACAAATGGGCTTCGTTAGCCAAGAGCCTAGTTTGTTTGATGACACAATACATGCAAATATTGCTTATGGAAAGGATGGAATAGCTTTGATGAGCAAGTTGTAGTGGCTATTGAAGTATCCAATGTTCATAAGTTCATATCAGGTCTTCCCCAAGGATATCAAACATGTGGGGGGGGGACTCCCTCTCATAGTTGGTTGTAAAGTTGTTGGCAATGTCAAGGACATCACCATCATGTGGCTCTTGTTTTAATAGATAAAATCAAGGTATTCCAATTTTATGTGTAGCTAGGAATATATTGTTTATTTTGTATACACATTTCATAAAATTAAGGGCATCCTCGAGTTTGGGTTCCAATAAATTGCATAGCTTATAGTTTTAAAGTTCATTTTCAAAACTTTTGGAGATCATAACATCACTAATTTGTGAGTATAGGAGATTGAAGGGTAATTTCAATTCGAAAAAGGGCTTATAAATGATGAAAAGTTTGTTATTAACACCTATTTCAACATTTAACAATAAAATAGAAGCAATGTTTACCACTATATTAAGTAATAATTAATAATTTTCCTCAGCTTATAAATGATGAAAAGTTTGTTATTAACACCTTTATTTCAACATTTAAAAAAAATGGAAGCAATGTTTACCAAAGTAATAATTTGCCTTTATATCTTACAACCATTTATGCATGGAATTGAACATTATAGTGATACTCTTTAAAGAAAGTTTGGAGGTTGCTTAGCGGCACTGGGAATATTCAATATGCATAGAATTGAACACTATAGTGGATACTCTTTAAAGAAAGTTTGAAGGTTGCTCACGGGTGTTGAGAGTATATTGAATAAAAGTATGCCAAATTAATGTCATCAAATATCTTATGTTTGGATATTTTTTAAATTTTGTTTTATTGTTTTTTTTAAGAATAATATATATATATATATATATATATCTCCAAAGGAAAAAAAGTTGATTGTATTAATAAAAAATTACATACAAGGTACATATGTTTCATATTAATCAGCAGTTTTTACATTAGAAGCCGCATCGTAGATGATGCTTCGTCTTCCTTTTTGCAGCTACGGAAAAAAGAAAAAAATGCAGACATAAAAATTACGAAGTGTCCAAAATATAGCTCTGTCATAGTTCCAAAATGGAGTTATGTCAATGTGTCCATAGAACTCTGTCATAAAGTTTGGTCTTCAAGGACCTCTGCAGAAATGGAGAAATTATGTCAAGTAGCTGTGCAAAAAGTATTCTTGCCACTGAAGCTAAAAGGATACTTCAGTTCAATCAAATTTTTTATAGCTTATCTAAGAGTTGTTGTGAATTAATAGCTTCCTGTGACCGGGAGTGTATCTATAAAAGTTCTATGAAACAACTCATAAACCTCTGTATCCTTTGTCTCTAAAATTTTCCAAGTGCCCAATGCCAAGTTTAGTCCTACCTTGGAAAGTATGTCTGCTTCCTTGTTCCTTTCCCTGTAGACATGTTTGCAAGTGATAGAATCAAAGTTTGAGAGAATTCTAATAGCTTCTTCAAATATTGTTGATAATGATAAGTTTATGCAACTTTGAGCTTTGTTTATCCAATTTAAAATAACTAAAGAGTCACCAAAGATATGAATCCTTTTTTACAATTCTTTTCAATAGCAAAGCAAAGAAGGGGCTTTAGAGCCATTAGCTCTACGTAGTTATTTGATCTAGTGCCCAGCCCCATCATGATTTTGAAGTGGTGTGTAGGGTTGAGGAAAAGGGTAGCTCCACCTCCACATTTCAAATCTTGTGAGGCACCATCGAAAAAGGCCCACTGTATGCCTTTGTCTATTTGTTCTACCAAGATGATCCTTGGATCCTTTTGTTTGCGGGAAGTAGGATAAGATCTCTAACCCTTGCTTTGCTACTTCTTCTAGAGAGGATTCTTTTTCAAGAAAATTGTCTTTATTTCTCGCTAACCAAATTCCCCAAATGTGGAGGAAAGGAAGACCCCTATGTTGAGCAGTCAGGAGGGTTGTGGACCAAGATTTCTAGGCATCCTCCAAAGTGGGACCTTCCCAGCAAAACCTGAAGGTGGACAGAGTTTGTGAATGCTTCCAGACCTTCTTTGAGAAATTGCAATTTAGAAAGAGGTGGTTTGTATTTTCCTCATTGTCTTTGCAGAGATAGAACCATCTAGGACCCACAAAGGATCTTTTTCGCAGGTAGTCCCAAGTGGGGATTCCATTTGCAAGAGCGCACCACATAAAAAAAAATTCCTTTAGTGGACACTTTTGTTTCCTGTTGATGTATTTGTAACATCGGAATGTATTCATTTGTATATATTGTATTTCATTCATCCCCGATGCTCCTATCAGGAGAATCACTTGTATTTCGTTGTACCCCGATGTTCCTATTGGGAGAATTACTAAAATTCATGAGGTAGTCCCCTTCGTTGTAAGTCGGGTCATTAGTACCTTAGTTGTGGTTACTTGAGCCTACATAACTGAGTTAGGATTACTCGAGCCTACGTAATTGAGTTAAATATTTAGTGAACGAAAGAATATAAATAGAGAGTGAACCTCTCTATTTGAGATACACACTCACTCAACTAAGTCGCATGAGTGAGAGAGGAAGTGCTCACACAAGTGAGAGAGAGACATTAGCTGTTGGAGATCATCTTTAAGTTTTCAGGTTTTAATGTTGCCATTGGTGCTCATTCTAGCTCTGAGGAAGTTGCGGGATTTTATCCTTTATGGTTTCCCCAAGGAAAATTCTTTGTGTCTCTTGTCTCTTGTGATTTTTGCTATACATGTTATTCTCTCAGATAAGATCCTAAGATCATATTGCTTAAATGATAAAAATCTAACATGGTATCAGAGCTAACCTGAGAAGAAGACACTGTGCAGCTGCGAAAGATAGGGATTCTTACTTTTTGGGTCTCTCTCCACAATCCATCAGCAAAAGGAGGCTAGGCTAACTCTCCATTGAAGGGTGCATCTTTCTGTCGAAGCAGAATTTGATTCCGAGCATTTTTAGTTTTTGCTGCGGGAAATTAGGGCTTTTTACAAAAGAGGAATTTTTAAGTGAGCCCAACATAGGATTTATCTCCTCCTAAAAATCAAAATTTAGAGACCAAGGCCGAGATTTTTGGTTGGGTAAAACTCTGGGAAAGTCAAACCCTAGTTTGACCACGGGCCTGAAAAACCCTAAAATACTAAAACAAGTAGTTTTGGTACATTCGCTATATCTCAGGATTGAATAATTCTTAGGGGCCAAAATTTTCATAGGAGGAAGATAATATCCTAATGTACCCTATGTAAAAATTTCAGCCTCAGTTTCGCTATATTCTGGGAAATATGATTCCTCCAAATCAAGGTTCCATCCTCTTCTAGGATTCATCCCTAAACAGGACACCTAGGGAGAATTCATGTATCTCAGGCTACGAAGGTCCAAATGAAATTTTGCAATATTTTCCATATAGGGCACGGACTTCACTTTCTATGGTAAAAGTTTCATACCCCGAAGGTGAAACAGTGACACGTGGCAGTCCGTACAAGTTCATTATGCAAAACAGTCCTGAAATACGTCACCTTGGGAAAACTCTCATAAGTCCCAGATGGTGAAACCAATTCTGCTCAAACATATGGTGTTGGAAAAAGGATAGACAAGGCTACCTTAGTACAAAATTTTAGACATAGAGGAGTATTAATTTTGGAGATACCACAGAAACAATATCAAGAATTTATGTAGAGGAAATTGGAAAAATAGGGCTTCCTGTTCCGAGAGCTTCCCTCCACTGTTTTCAGAGGATTACATTAGATAGATTACCTTGAAGAGGCCCATCCTTCTATCCAATCAGATATGAAAGATTCCAAGTTTTAACAATTAGGTTTTCTCTGACAAACCCTAGATCAGCGAGCTTTGGAACCAGGATGGACACCTCAAACGGTAAGATCTAATCTTTTGCTATTCACAGTTGAGGTTCTCATTTCAAAATGACCTATCAAACTAGCTTTATGACAAGCTTGGTGAAGCTGACAACTTCCAAGCATGGAAGTATAGGATTTCACTAGTTCTTGAATAAAATGAATTGGACACCTACATAAGTGGAGAGGTTCCAGTTCCAGAGGGAGATGAGGCTAAATCCTTACACAAGAAGAACTTGGTCAAGGCCAAGAGGATCACCTTATACCACAAGTGTCTTCCATAAAGACACCTAAAGAGATGTGTGATTCCTTGAACGAGCTATTTGAAGGGAAGAACATAAATCAGAAGATGGCTTTGAGAAACCAATTGAAGAATGTAAAGATCCAGAATGCAGAGACCGTAGAGTCAAACTTTACAAGGGTCTCTCAAATCAAAGAACAACTTGAAGCAATAGAAGAAGAAGTGGAGAATGCGGAAGTTGATAACCACCTTGAATGGCCTCCCAGGATCATGGGATTCATTCATTCAAGGAATGTGTGCAAGAAGGAAGTGATTACTTTTAGCAGACTCTGGGAAGAGCACACACAAGATGAAGCTCAACCCATAATAAGAGAAGAGAACATGGGAGCAATTGAAGATCAAGCGCTCACGATTCAAAGAAGATCCCTCAAGCGATGAGGAATATGAAGAACTCAATCCTTGAAGAACCTCTTATCCATCTTAAGCATTTGGATAAGAAATGATGATGTTATGAATGAAGAAGATGATTAAGCTGAAAGAAGGAGTCTACCCACGAAACAAATAAAGATAAGTATTCAATTGTCATTTCATGATATTGTTTTGTTATGCATTTGTTTATATTCAGTTGATGTGTTATGAATGATAGAATGTTTGCATTAATAACAATATACTACTAATATGCATGTGATGGGTAAGTAGCTCATGGTGTTATACAACTCTCCATTGCTACTTATCTAGAATGAAACCTCTTTGCTGGCATATTGGATTAGTGCACAATCTCAATGTTGTCTTGGTAGAGATGGAAGGCATCTAGAAAGTTTCCGTAAGATATGGATGAATGTTGTATTGGTTAAAATAGTTGCATGATTATATCTTGATGCAAAAGAATTTTTCATTATGAATATACCTTATGAAATGTTTCTAACCATACAACTAATGCATTTGACTTTTAGGAAAGATAGCGTACAATCGCCTACAAAAGAAGGATGAGACTTGTTCCGAAGAACAAGTGACGACAGTTCAAGAAATAATCCAAAATGAAGAATTATATGACAATACCTTTAAAGATAGAAAGAGGTCTCAAACATAGTGCGGTTATGTGACACTGTTGAGCGACATCATTGATGCAAAACCTTCCAGCTATGAAGAAGTAGCCAAGAAGGAAGGGAAGGAGAGTACCAGTTCAAGACGAATGATGTCTAGGATGCGGTATCAAGACCTGAAGGGAGGAACAAAGTGTCTTCCATATGGATCTACAAGATCCATCATGTACTAGATGGAAACATCATGGGATACAAGGCAAGATTCGTAGCATGAGGATTCTCATAGAAAGAAGGCTACGAAGAGACATTTGTTGGGAGTTGAGGCACACGACAAGCAGATTCATGTGTGAAAATTAAAGAAGGCCTTATACAAGCTCAGAAGGCACCCATGGAATAACACATACATGAGGATCGTGAAGATCACCTAGAGTGATGAAGATATTAACCTTTGCTACAAGGTTGAAGATGAAAGCCTACAGAGGATGACAAGCTCACAGATGGGTGCAAGAAGAACTCTTGAAGCAGAGGAAGCTACTTGTCACTCCAAGAAAGAATGTTTCAATGCATAGAGGATATTCTATGTATCCATATAGGATCTTGGTATCCAGTGACCCTAGATGGATACATAGAATATTAGTAGCAAAGGAAGCTACTTGTCACTCCAAGAAAGAATGTTTCAACGCATAGAGTACAAAAGAAAGAGGAAAATGATGCTCCACTTCAGAGGGAGTGACTGCAGAATATCCTGAGGTTCGACATGGTAGGACAGGATGGACAGATTACTGATGACTCTAGGCTTTACTGAGAGTAAAGCAGATTCCAAACTTTACTTCAAAATTTAAGGTGGAAGACCAGTGATGCTCCTGTTATATGTTGATGACTTGTTCCTGACAGAAAAGAGGAACTCATTAAAGTTGCAAGAAGGAGACTTGCTGTCGAGTTCGAGATGAAGGACTTGGATATGATGCACTACTTTCTAGGCATGGAGGTGTGGCAAAATGTGGATGGAATCTCCTTGGGACAAGGGAAGTATGTAGTAGATATCTTGAAGAGTTTCAGGATGATGGACTGCAAGGCCATGACCACACCTATGGCATCGAACCTGAAGCTATTGAGTGTTGCTTCATCAGAGTTGGTTGATGGCACGATGTATCGTCAGATGATTTATTCCTTGATGTACCTGACAAATATGAGCCCAGATATTTGCTTTGTTGTGAACACATTGAGACATGTTCACCTGATGGTTGCAAAGCATTTAGTGAGGTACCTGAAGGGTATAGTTGAGTATGGGATTAAGTATGAAGCGAATCAGAAGACTAAACTGGAGGGTTATGTGGATTCGGATCGGGTAGGCAGTGCCATTGATAGGAAGTGCACTTCAGGGTTCTTCTTCAGAATGGGATCAAGTGTGATCTCTTAGTTTAGCAGGAAGGAGTCCTACATGGCGCTGAGAACAGCCGAGGTAAAATATGTTGCCACTTGCTCAGCTATTTCAGAGGTAGTATGTCTCTTTTGAAAACTACTGTTTGATTTGATTGATCTGTCTTGAATTTTTGTATGATGCAGAGAGGAGCAGTGAAGCTCCAGTATGTGATCCAGATCGAGATCTCTTGAAAGAGGGAATTCTAGCATAGTCGGTGAAGACAGGTTGTCTGAGCATAAAATCGTGGCAAAGCTTGTAGGTGGCTCAAACGTAAACGGTCATGTAGGTTGTCCTTGCATGTAATCGATTCTGGCGAAGCTCATAGGTTATCCTTGGACATAATCAGCCCTGATGTTATTCTATGCTAGAAATGGCCAAAGTGAAGTTCAAGTACTTCGGAGAGAATCTTGGTGTTCTCCAGATCAAGGTTCCTTCCAAGGGGAAGTGATGAGTCTGTGTGTCATTCTGACATGGTGATAGGTTGGGCCTTCCATGGTCAAATGTAAGTGCAGAGCCTTTCTGACATGGTCAGATGTAAGTGTAGAGTCATTCTGACATGGTGGTAGGCTGGGCCTCCCATGGTCAGATGTAAGTGCAGAGCCATTCTAACATGGTAGTAGGCTATGCCTCCCATGGTCAGATGTAAGTGCAGAGCCTTTCTGACATGGTCAGATATAATTGTTGGATGAGCCTTTCTAACATGATGAGGTCAGATGCGAGTGCTGAGCCTTTCTGACACGATGAGGTCAGATGTGAGTGTTGGATGAGCCTTTCTGACATGATGAGGTCAGATGTAAGTGCAGAGCCTTTCTGACATGGTCATATATAAGTGTTGAATGAGCCTTTCTGACATGATGAGGTCATATGTGAGTGTTGAGCCTTTCTGACATGATGAGTTCAGATGTGAGTGTTGAGCCTTTCTGACATGTGTTGAGGGCTGGAAATTCGCAGGCAACAACAGAAAGGGATTCTTCCCAGTCAACGTTCCCAACTAGCCTGTGACTGTTTGGTATGGGGAATCCGTCTGGTTTGCGGTCCGGCTACCGTAGGTCAAAGTAACAAAAACAAAGGTTTTATCAGTTACGGCTCAGTCCACCGTGTATATTTTTGTATTTTTTGACTTATGTATGAGATGCATATGCCTACTTAACCATGCAGGGTGATTAGGATGCAAGGAGTATTCACAATGTGATGCACAAGTTCTTACCTCTTGTCTTAGGCTCACAAGCATCTAAATCACATGTGCAGCAGTGAAATAAACTAACTATCTATCTACCTATCTATCCCCGGGGAGCAAACTGTAATTTAATTATGAGTAATGTGTATTGTGCATGCATCATAAAGAGAAATCACAGGTAGCTGATGTTTCTTTCTACAACACATGAACAATTAAAGATATTTCAACAATCAGATAGCCAATTGTTTTATGAACAGCATACATTACTCATTGTGGTAATTCCACAAAATAAACCAAAAATCATTTAAACAAGAACATAGGTTCTAAGAGTTAGAACGATCTCACGGTTAATGGACAGAAACTGGAAAAACAAAATAGTTCATCATTCAACCATCCACAGCATAACATTTGAAAGTGCCACCAATCTTTCTCCAACAGGAAAACAATGCTTCTTTATTGCAAAGAGAAATAGTTCTTCTTACAATATCGTTTCCATGTCTAACTGGGAAAAAGCCCCTTCCCCTTTCTAAACTTTCTACATTTATACAAAAGGGTGAGACGGTTGGGCTGCCCAAAGTAACCTTTGGGCTTCCCAACTCTTCGTTTCCCAACGCTTGACTTTTCTCAAATGTTTTTTACAAAATTTTACATATTACAAAAAAAAAATGACCGATCCTTTACGAGGAGGGTCTCACTTGGGCATCTAGAAATTTCTTCCATGCTGAAGCTTCAGAGGCAATGCCCTCAAATGCACAAGGCTCTAAAAACTGAATATTAATCTCAAACTTAGCAACCCGGTTCTTTATGGCCTCAATCCTGTCTACACTCAATCGAAGATGGTCTTCCAGAAGCTGCACGCTGATAGCTGAATGATCTACTTCGCTCCACAAGATCTGATCATTCAGGGCTTTAATCTGCTGTACTTTATCTTCCTCTTCCTGGTATCTCTTCTGTAGCAGCTCCACAAAGGCGTTGTGATCCGGGAAAGCCTCAAGCCTCTGCTCGGCCTCTATCTGGCACCGGTTGTAGGTAATGAAAAGTATCCTGAAAAACTCAATGCATGCTCCTTTCGTTTTCTTAACTGATTTTTTGAAATCCTCCGTGGTATTTATGGCAAATTCCAGCAAGTCATAATCCCGCTTGAGGGCCTGTGTATCCTTTGATGACAGTTCTGCTGGAGTTTCTTCCTTGACACGGGGACCTTCTTCTTTTGCCTCTTTGACATTGTGAATTCTTCCTGCCATAAAATTGTAAAATTAAGCCCTTTTGGCTGAGTGACAAACTTGTATACATCAATGTGCAGTGTGTCATTTCTTTTGTGTTTAACATGATAGCAATCAGTCAGTGAAGCAAACATGTGTGTACCTAGGCTGAAATGGCCTAACTAACAGAGCTATTGAAACACAATGTGCATTATTCAATAACTTTTTCTATATCTAGCATGATGAAAAACAATATAATCTAGCAGAAAACATCTACCTTAACATGACTAAAACTTCTGCTCTCTGTGGGTGCCATTATCAAATCACTGTGCGGGAAAACAGAAACACTATGCGAGTTTCTATGGTGCGCTTGATCAAAGAAAAATCGCCTATGCAAAACTACGGTCAATAACTATACGTCGTGATACACCCTCTTCCTCGGCCCGGGTTCGAAACTGAGCACGAATTTGGTGGCGCGGGACCGTGTAGGCAAACGGCTATGGTTTAAAGATACAGGTAGCACCCAGCGGGACAAACAGCCCAAACCCCATAGCGAAAGTGGCGGAAACCTACTCCTACCCACCATCATTACGCAGGGCGGTTTGGCGCAGACAGTGTAACGGCAGTCTGCGCCAAACCCCCTCATTCTCTATGCGCAGGGTTGCAAAACAAACGGCGGTGGGGGAAAAACTACTCTAAAGGTTAAACCACCCTCCCACGGCCAAATAAGCTAAAAAATCTCCACCTATATAGGCGTGCAACTTAACGGGGTGGAGATAAACAGCCTCAACCAAACCTAACCGTAGTAAGCAAAACCACCAAACGCTCAACGGAACGGGAAAAGGCAATAGAAGCCTACCTGGTACTGATGTATAACCGGCGTGTATGGCGGAATGCAGACGGTCAGGCTTCCACAGTTGCCACCTGGACGCGGGTACCGGCAATAGGGTCCGAACAGGCTCGAGCGATCGACAGCACGATAGTTGACAAAAAACAATAGAATAATCCAACGCGCCCCCCGACCTCATATATATACATATGGTCAAACTCTCGCGGCGGTGAAAAAAGTTAAAATCGGACGTCGGAGACATTTGGATCGGAAGACGAAAGTAAACTTCCTTCCGCAACGGCGGACGGCCAAAGCGCTAGGCCATCCGCGGAGATATATATGGCGAAACCTCGGAAAATCATCGGGCCAATAGTGAAACGGGAGCCGCAACGGTGGAGCCACGAAGGGTAAATCAATCCGATATGGGCAACGTCTGAGTCGGAAGCAAAATGACTACGCATCGGAAGGGATAGCGTTTCTTCATCCGCAACGACGGAACCGTAAAGCGTACTACCGTCTGCAACGTCGGGACTTAAGTCGGAAGCAACAACACTGAGAGATCGGTAAGGAAAAGCATTCGGCAGCCGCAGTGGCGGAGTTACAAAAGGTGCGACCTTCTGCAACGTCAAAGGTAAAATGACTCAAACGGTCAGAAGGAGAAAACTTCCGGCAGCCGCAACGACGGTAGCCCAAGATTTTCGAGCTTGACTAAAACAACAAGCCATAATCAGGAGAGAATGCGATTTGCCATCCGCAACGGCGGAAAAAGAAGTCATAACAGTTTCGATGCAAAATCAAAAAGCAGTCGATTAAAACCAATCGAATCGGGAGAAAAGTCGAAGTCAAAACCCAATATACATCCGCAACGTCGGGGGGGAAAACAAATACACTTCCGATTCAGCCACGATGAAAACGCAATTAAAGGAAAATGATGAAGGTTTGATCAATCATTGAAATTTTTTAATCATTTAGAAAAATTGAAAACTAGCTGTAGATCAATCCAAGTATAAGCAAAGTCTTTCTGAAAAGTTCTCAGACCAGATCCAAGAAGAAAATCAAACTAATTCAAGCAAAAGGAGGGTCCCAAAAATTTTGGAATTTTGGGAAATTGTTGCAGCTGCAACAATTGGCGACTACCTGGTGAACCCCAGATTTCTGAATTAACTCCTTCCCAGTGCAAGACCATCTGAATAAAAGTTGAAATCTTCTAGATGTTTGTATCCCTAGGCTGGCCAACTTAATCATTTAAATCATTGAGAAGCAGTCCATTCTTTGGGAAATGGTAACAACAGAAATATTGCAAGTCTGAATAACTCTTTTGAGGCCTAATAAATGAGGTTCATTTTACCCGTCCTTAGGTAGTTTCAGGCTTGGACACCACAGGATTGTAACAGATAGAAACAGCATTATCCTTTTGTTCCTCATTCCCATGCCAACTGCACTGTTGTGCCATTAGAACTTTAGTTCTTGTGAGTCCTCCATTTGCCTTTCTTTCTGAATTTTATTCAAGCTCCTCTATCCCATAGTGCCCTTTTGTGTGAGAGAAGAATTGGCGTTTCATCTCACGGACGGAGAGGAACTTTCGGCAATTTGAAATTCATACTTTTGATACTTTGCTTTGATATATCTTGTTTCTTTAAGGAGTTTTGACTCTTCATAGCTTTTAGCTTTTCTGAAATTATGGCATGGGATCATTTATATATGATATACTGTTTACCTTGATTCCTTTCCGTGGGTCTTTTGCTGTCACCCCCTTGGATATTTAAGATGTGAAATGGATGGAGCCTCGAAATAGTATTCCAGGCCTCTTTTACTTCTGAGTTATTTACAGGGGTTAAGTAAGACTTCAATGAATGCATGGCCAGTTAGAAACACTGCTACTAGAAGACATTCTATACTTTAAAGCACAGTATTTTGCTCAAGATTTCAGTTAATAAAGAACCCTGATGTTTCCATTGCAACCAAAAGTTTGCCTCTTTATTCAAAACCAAAGAACTAGCAATAAAGCATTTAAAATAAAAGAAAACAGCATTCAAAGTAATAAATCAAAATAGCATTAAAGAAAACAACACAATTTATTTATGTATAAAGCAAAAGAAAATAAAATGTGTGCCTACCCCTAAAATCTTCAATCAAACAAGTCAAAGGGTGGGCTGGATTATAGACATGAGATATCTAACCATGGTCTACCTGTGATATTTTTGAAATTAAACACATGTCTACTATCCTACATTCATCCCTTTCAGCCTGAGGAAGTTGAAGGAGCTCAGGCTGAGTGTCAATCATCGAACTGGCCTTTCTTGAGGTATGATGTCTTAGCTTAAGCTCAGTCAGATAGTTTCCAAGGACAGAAACAGCAGATTCATTTCCCTCTCCTAGCCCAATAACATTGTGCTTCATGTAGGGCTCTCTTAAAATATTAATCAGGTTTGGGCTACCCTTCTGAGGCAACCATAGGTGTGACCAGTATGAAGAAAAGTAACCATCTAGTCGTGCTGACCAGTCTCGATTCAAGATCAATCCATAGCCATTAGGTATGTCTGCTACTACAATATCAAGGTACCGACATATCTTTTTATTTGCAGACAATCGAATCAGAACATTCTTCATCTCCCCCACCACTTTAACACTAGTCTTGTCTAGTTGAGTGACGTCCCAATCAGTAGGTATTAGCTGCCCATTAAGTTTTTTGCAGATTGCAAGAGGCATAACATTCACCGATGATCCAGAGTCCACCAGAAAATTATGCACCTTATGGTTCAAAATCTCCAGAGTCAAAAGGAAAGGTGGGGTGCTAGTTTTCCTTTCCCCAGTTGATTTGACCATTTCCTCCACAGGTTGGTTTTTGGTGGGTATCTCCTCTTTAACTTCCTTTTCTCTTCCAGCGTTCTCTTCCCCAACAACTTCCATAGGTTTGACAGGCTCAATGATTGGTTATGTTTCCTGGTTGAAAGTAGTGACTTTAGGTGCTTCATCTTCATTACTGACATCTGCCTGTCTCTTGACATTCTTTTGCAATCTTTTGATCTTCAAAATTGTTAAATCCATGTCCTTTGTTGTTGTAGGTGTGCATTCAATCCTGAGAGCGCTCTCTTCAGTGTCAAACAGTGAGACACCGTCCCATGCAAACATGGTGTCATTATCTTGTTTCTCCATAGTCTGGTTTTTCTTTTCCTCTTTACCACTGTCCTTGGTTAATTTAGAATCTAGCAGCTGATTCATAACCAATGTCATCGAATTCAACCATTGAGGGCACTTCTTTTCCGAATGAGGTTGTTGGTGAAAAGTGCAGAAATTGTCTCCCCCCACCTCGGTTATGTTCATTGATGCTAAATTTGGGGGAGGGATTTTCCTTTGGTTGTTATCCTCTTTTTTTGGATAGTATGGTTTGTAAGTTTTCCGCATTTCCCTTTCTTTTTCTAGATCTATGATTCGGTTGGATAGTTTCTGCATCATCTTCAGCATACCCTGATAATCATGTGCTTGTTCCTCTTTAGGTTTAGACAGCAATAACGTTCTTCTCTCGATAGTCTTTTCTCTCAGTTGCTCAGGATAGTCCTCTATGCTTTCCTTTTCAGCTTCTACCCTTTCTGCTTCTTCGTAAGTCTCTAGCAACGTGGGTTTGGCTTTCATCTTGGAAAACATGGCCAGCTCAGGTCCTAGGGCTGAGGTATAATATTCAATTAAGACTTTGTCTGAGGGTCTGTCAGCTTCAGAAAATTTCTTTAGGTATATTGAAAATCTTTGAGTGAAACTCCGTACCTTCTCATTCTTCTCTTTCCTTAACAAACCAAGACCTTTCATCAATGAGGCATGAGTTCTCTGAGCTGCATATTTATTTCTGAATATTCTTTCAAAAGTATTCCAATCTAGAATTGAGTTTGCAGGTAGAGCAAAATACCATGAAGCAGCTGCCCCTTTCAAGGTATGAGGAAATAATCTATAGACAACATCTTCGTACTCCCCAGCCCTTAAACCTTCTACCGCCAAATAGAAACTTTGTAAGTGGTCATCTACAGCAATCCTTTCCTCGGGGTCAAACTTAGGCAGCAGCTTATCAAAAGCTTGAGGTAGGTTATGCACTGACGGTGTGAGGTTCAACGGGGATCTAGCTCTCCAAGGAGGCAATGGGTTGGGCTGGTTCACAATTACACCAACCATGAGCACAGGCAAAAGAACAAAAATATGAGCAAAGAGCAACGTAGGGTGAGAACAAGCTTTCTTACTTCAAAGGTATAACTGAAACCTGTAAGTACTTGGGTCAGGTTGCAAGCTTCAAAACATCTGCTGGTAAGGTAATCTTGGGAAAATAAGTTTCCACGGCCAGCCATGCACTGGCGGCCCTCCTTCTAGCACCAGAACTGTTGAGGCCTGGAAATTCGCAGGCAACAACAGAAATGGATTCTCCCCAGTCAACGTTCCCAACTAGCTCGTGACTATTTGGTATGGGGAATCCGTCCGGTTTGCGGTCCGGCTACCATAGGTCAAAGTAACAAAAACAAAGGTTTTACCGGTTGTGGCCAGGTCCACCGTGTATATTTTTGTATTTTTTGACTTATGTATGAGATGCATATGCCTACTTAACCATGCAGGGTGATTAGGATGCAAGGAGTATTCACAATGTGATGCGCAGGTTCTTACCTCTCGTCTTAGGCTCACAAGCATCTAAATCACATGTGCAACAGTGAAATAAACTAACTATCTATCTACCTATCTATCCCCGGGGAGCAAACTGTAATTTAATTATGAGTAATGTGTATTGTGCATGCATCATAAAGAGAAATCACAGGTAGCTAATGTTTCTTTCTACAACACATGAACGATTAAAGATATTTCAACAATCAGATAGCCAATTGTTTTATGAACAGCATACATTACTCATGGTGGTAATTCCACAAAATAAACCAGAAATCATTTAAACAAGAACATACGTTCTAAGAGTTAGAACGATCTCACGGTTAATGGACAGAAATTGGAAAAACAAAATAGTTCATCTTTCAGCCATCCACAGTATAACATTTGAAAGTGCCACCAATCTTTCTCCAACAGGAAAACAATGCTTCTTTATTGCAAAGAGAAATAGTTCTTCTTACAATATCGTTTCCATGTCTAACTGGGAAAAAGCCCCTTCCCCTTTCTAAACTTTCTACATTTATACAAAAGGGTGAGACGGTTGGGCTGCCCAAAGTAACCTTTGGGCTTCCCAACTCTTCGTTTCCCAACGCTTGACTTTTCTCAAATGTTTTTTACAAAATTTTACATATTACAAAAAAAAATGACCGATCCTTTACGAGGAGGGTCCCACTTGGGCATCTAGAAATTTCTTCCATGCTGAAGCTTCAGAGGCAATGCCCTCAAATGCACAAGGCTCTAAAAACTGAATATTAATCTCAAACTTAGCAGCCTGGTTCTTTATGGCCTCAATCCTAGCTGCACTCAATCGAAGCTGGTCTTCCAGAAGTTGCACGTTGATAGCTGAATGATCTACTTCGCTCCTCAAGATCTGATCATTCAGGGATTTAATTTGCTGTACTTTAGCTTCCTCTTCCTGGTATCTCTTCTATAGCAGCTCCACAAAGGCGTTGTGATCTGGGAAAGCCTCTATCTGGCACCGGTTGTAGGTAATGAGAAGTCTCCTGAAAAACTCGGTGCATGCTCCTTTCGTTTTCTTAACTGATTTTTTGAAATCCTCCGCAGTATTTATGGCAAATTCCAGCAAGTCATAATCCCGCTTGAGGGCCTGCGTATCCTTTGATGGCAGTTCTGCTGGAGTTTCTTCCTTGACACGGGGGCCTTCTTCTTTTGTCTCTTTGACATTGTGAATTCTTCCTGCCATAAAATTGTAAAATTAAGCCCTTTTGGCTGAGTGACAAACTTGTATGCATCAATGTGCAGTGTGTCATTTCTTCTGTGTTTAACATGATAGCAATCAATCAGTGAAGCAAACATGTGGGTACCTAAGCTGAAATGGCCTAACTAACAGAGCTATTGAAACACAATGCGCATTATTTAATGACTTTGTCTATATCTAGCATGATGAAAAACAATATAATCTAGCAGAAAACATCTACATTAACATAACTAAAACTTCCGCTCTCTGCGGGTGACATTATCAAATCACTGTGCGGGAAAACAGAAACACTATGCGAGTTTCTATGGTGCGCTTGATCAAAGAAAAATCGCCTGTGCAAAACTACGGTTAATAACTATGCGTCGTGATACACCCTCTTCCTCGGCCTGGGTTCGAAACTGAGCACGAATTTGGTGGCGCGGGACCGCGTAGGCAAACGGCTATGGTTTAAAGATACGGGTAGCACCCAGCGGGACAAACAGCCCAAACCCCATAGCGAAAGTGGCGGAAACCTACTCCTACCCACCATCATTACGTAGGGTGGTTTGGCGCAAACAGCGTAACGACAGTCTGCGCCAAACCCCCTCATTCTCTATGCGCAGGGTTGCAAAACAAATGGCGGTGGGGGAAAAACTACTCTGAAGGTTAAACCACCCTCTCACGGCCAAATAAGCTAAAAAATCTCCACCTATATAGGCGTGCAACTTAACGGGGTGGAGATAAACAGCCCTGACCAAACCTAACCGTAGTAAGCAAAACCACCAAACGCTCAACGGAACGGGAAAAGGCAATAGAAGCCTACCTGGCACTGATGTATAACCGGCGTGTATGGTGGAACGCAGACAGTCAGGTTTCCATAGTTGCCACCTGGACGCGGGTAACGGCAATAGGGTCCGAACAAGCTCGAGCGATCGACAGCATGATAGCGACAGAGCACGGCAGTTGACAAAAAACAATAGAATAATCCAATGCGCCCCCCGACCTCATATATATACATATGGTCAAACTATCGCGGCGAGAATAAAAGTTAAAATCGGACGTCGGAGACATTTGGATCGGAAGTCGAAAGTAAAATTCCTTCCGCAACGGCGAACGGCCAAAGCGCTAGGCCATCCGCGGAGATATATATGGCGAAACCTCGAAAAATCATCGGGCCAATAGTGAAACGGGAGCCGCAACGGCGGAGCCGCGAAGGGTAAATCGATTCGATATGGGCAACGTCTGAGTCAAAAGCAAAACAACTACGCATCGGAAGGGCTAGCGTTTCTTCAACCGCAACGGTGGAACCGTAAAGTGTACTACCGTCCGCAACGTCGGGACTTAAGTTGAAAGCAACAACACTAAGAGATCGGCAAGGAAAAGCATTCGGCAGCCGCAGCGGCGGAGTTACAAAAGGTGCGACCTTCCGCAATGTCGAAGGTAAAATGACTCAAACGGTCGGAAGGAAAAAACTTCCCGCAGCCGCAACGGCGGCAGCCCAAGATTTACGGGCTCGACTAAAACAACAAGCCATAATCGGGAGAGAATGCGGTTTGCCATCCGCAACAGCGGAGGAAGAAGTCATAACAGTTTCGATGCAAAATCAAAAAGCAGCCGATTAAAACCTATTGAATCGGGAGAAAAGTTGAAGTCAAAACCGAATATACATCTGCAACGGCGGGCGGAAAAACAAATACACTTCCGATTCAGCCACGATGAAAACGCAATTAAAGGCAAATGATGAAGGTTTGATCAATCATTGAAATTTTTTAATCATTTAGAAAAATTGAAAACCAGCTGTAGATCAATCCAAGTATAAGCAAAGTCTTTCTGAAAAGTTCTCAGACCAGATCCAAGAAGAAAATCAAACTAATTCAAGCAAAAGGAGGGTCCCAAAAATTTTGGAATTTTGGGAAATTGTTGCAGCTGCAACAACATGATGAGGCCAGATGTGAGTGTTGGATGGACCTTTCTGACATGATGAGGTCGAATGTGAGTGCTAGGCCTTTCTGACATGATGTTGTCAGATGTGAGTGTTGGGCGTGCCTTTTTGACATGGTGGTGGATTTGTTCCTCCCATGGTCATATGTAAGTATTGGGTGGGCCCTTCTGACTGGGTCAGATATAAGTGTTGAATAAGATGAAGACCTACATGGAGGCTAGGCATACAACCAACATGAAAAAGGGCTGGCTCTATAGAAATTCCTGTGACGAGAAGAATGAAGAGATAGCACCATTTGATCGAGATAGTGGAAGCAGTGATGATGATGATGATCCAGAGATGATCTGGCTTTGATGATGATATAGTGATGATCTAGCTTTAATGATGATCCAGTGATGATCCAAAGAAGAAGACTTGTGCTGATGAATTGTGTCAAGAGAATACCTTCCCGGTTAAGAGGGAGTGTTGATGTATTTGTAACTTCAGAATGTATTTACTTGTATATATTGTATTTCATTGATCTTCGATGCTCCTATCAGGAGAATCACTTGTATTTCCTTGTACCCCGATGTTCCTATCGGGATAATTACTAAAATTCATGAGGTAGTCCCCTCCATTATAAGTCGATTCATTAGTACCCTAGTTGTGGTTACTCGAGCCTACATAACTGAGTTAGGATTACTCGAGCCTACGTAACTGAGTCAAATATTAAGTGAACGAAAGAATATAAATAGAGAGTGAGCCTCTCTATTTGAGATACACACTCACTCAACTGGGGCGCATGAGTGAGAGAGGAAGCGCTCACACAAGTGAGAGAGAGACATCAGCTGTTAGAGATCATCTTTATGTTTTCGGGTTTTACTGTTGCCATTGGTGCTCATTCTATCTCTGAGGAAGTTGCAGGGTTTTCTCCTTTATGGTTTCCTTGAGGAAAATTATTTATGTCTCTTGTCTCTTGTGATTTTTGTTGTACATGTTATTCTCTCAGATAAGATCCTAAGATCATATTGCTTAAATAATAAAAATCTAACATTTCCAAATACCAGTCTACCACCATTTTTTATCTTGCTAAAGTAGCTGAGAGCAGAGTTGTTGATAGCCTGTTTTCGGGGTGCACTGGCCATGTTTGGCATGCTCCCTAACCAGTTTATCAGTTGAGTTGGTGAGCCGAAAGTGAGAGGTATTCAGATTAGTGGCGTACCGATTCCAGTCCCTGGTCCATAATTCAGGGATCTCTAGATCCTGACTGCTCATCCAGCCCTGGTGCCATATGTTTGTCAAGGCTAGGTCTGCAATCTGATTCAGGTGGAAAAGGCATTTTTTATGTAAGAACTGCACTAGTTAGTTTGGGAGGAGGTGGCTTTGTTGGCTTCCTGGCCAGGAGTCCGCTTCAATCCTAACACTTGCAGCATTTCCCACCTTCCAAGTTAAGCCTTCCAGGATGAGAGGGATAGAATTGCACAAGGCTTTCCAAATAATTGAGCAATTTGGGACATTTGTGTTGGTCGAGTCTCTGATATAATCCAAAAGAGGGGTTGGGGCTATGTACTTATGGATGATAACTTATGTCCAGAGGATGTGGGTTGAAATTAGCCTCCAGCCTACTTTTGGAGCCAAAGCTTTTGCAAATAGTAGAGGCTTTTTAAGGCCCCAACCTCCCAATTCTTTTGGTCTGGAAATTTGATCCCATTTTACCCATGGAAGGACTCTTTGTTCCTTGTTCCATGTATAAAGGAAATGAGAGCAGATTCTATATGTTTTTTTTAGAATTGACTTTGGGATCCAAGCTAGTGCCATCCAGTAGACTGGAATTTCTTCAAGAACCGATTTGACCAAGATTAGCCTGCCTGCTCTAGAGATCCATCTATTGCACCAAGTATTTACCCTGCTTCAAGTTTGGCTAGAAGCCAGTTCTAGTCCTCCTTCCTATAATTGTTCGGTTTGAGTCTGAATCCCAGATATTTTATGCCATCATCCAGAGAGTAATGCAGAAAAGGAAAGAGGTCTACTAGGGACCGCTCGGAGTCTTCTTCCATATTGAAGGTAGTGATGGTGGACTTCTGGACATTAATTTGCATTCTTGTTGTTTTACA
>LPNX010419569.1:97503-257667 GCA_001517045.1 Pseudotsuga menziesii | reverse complement strand
TATATATATAACGAGATCGTAATGTTCATCCCATGTCTATCACGTTGACATCAACGTATATCAACTCAATATAAAATATTATACAAAAATAGAAATGTATTAATAACAAAACTAATATGGTTGAATAATACTCATTCATGAATCTATGTATGCATAAAAATAACACTATAAAACTAAGTCATATCAACTATTGGTAGAAGAGGGGTTCTAAGCAGTTTTGTTTGACATCATTGACTATTATGTTAGATTTTTATCATTTAAGAAATATGATCTAGGATCTTATCTGAGAAAATAACATGCACAGCAAAAATCGCAAGAGACAAGAGACACAAAGAATTTTCCTCGGGGAAACCACAAAGGAGAAAACCCTGCAACTTCCTCAGAGATAGAATGAGCACCAATGGCAGCAGTAAAAAACCAAAGACAGAAAAGATGTCTCCACAGTTGTTCTCTCTCTCACTTGAGAGAGCTTCTCCTCTCTCACTCATGCGCCCCAATGAGTGAGTGTGTGTGTGATAAATAAAGAGGCTCACTCTCTATTTATATTCTTTCATTCACTTAAAATCCACTCCAACAAGTCAACCCCACTTAACAATTACTTACCAAGTTCAACATCTCTATGAGAGTCTAATAACCCTAGTTCCCCACAACTGTGGGGACTTTGCCCTCCGATCGACAAGGCAGGTTAACCTCAATGACTTTACATGACTTATTTACATTATTTAATCTCCCAATCGGAACATTGGGGCATGACATGATTCAATTACATTACAGATACTTCCCAGAATAAACATCGGGGTACAATACATAAGATATACAAGTGAATACATTCTGAAGTTACAAATACATCAACACTCCCTCTTAACTAGGAAGGTATTCTCTCGACACAATTTATCAGCCCAGGTCTTCTTCTTTGTATCATCTAGATCATCATCAAGTCATCTTCATCTTCAAGTCATTTTCATATTCAAGTCATCTTCATCGTCAAGTCATCTTCATCAAGCCTGGATCATCACTGGATCATCATTGAGACTGGATCATCACTTGATCTATAAGGATCATCATCAAGTCTGGATCATTACTTGATCCAGAGTATCACTTGATCTGGAGCATCACTAGATCGCCATCAAGTCTGGATCATCATCATCATCACTACTTCCACTATATCAATCAAATGGTGCTATCTCTTCATTCTTCTCGTCACAGGAATTTCTAAAGAGCCATCCCTTTTTCATGTTGGTTGTAGGCCTAGCCTCCAAGTAGGTCTTCATCTTATTCAGCACTTATATCTGACCATGAGAAGAACACATCCAAGAACCATGTCAGAATGGCCCTCGCAGCAGTCACATCTTTCATTCTCAAAGAATGGCTCTCAGCTCTAGGATGAGTGTCTGTCCCAGACTGAAACAAATTCCTGGTAACTGACCAGGTGCCTCCATTCTCCTAGAGAATGGCCTCTCAGAACTAAATTGAGCTTCAGTCCTAAACTGAATCAATTTCTTGGTAACTGACCATGTGCCTCCATTCTCCCAGAGAATGGTTTCTCAGCACTAAGTTGAGCTTCAATCCCAGACTAAATCAATTTCCTGGTAACTGACCAGGTGCCTCTATTCTCCCAGAGAATGGATTCTCAACACTAAGTTGAGCTTCAGTCCCAGACTGAATCAATTTCTTGGTAACTGACCAGATGCCTCCATTCTCCTAAAGAATGGCCTTCAACACTTATATCCGACCTCATCTTGTCAGAAAGGCTCTGCATTTACATCCGACCTCATCATGTCAGAAAGGCTCTGCACTTACATCCAACCTCATCATGTCAGAAAGGTGCTACACTTACATCTGACCTCATCTTGTCAAAAAAGCTCTGCACTTACATCCGACCTCATCTTGTCAGAAAGGCATTGCACTTACATCTGATCATGTGGAAACACATCCCGCAATCACATCAGAATGGATCTGAACTTATATCTGATCATGTGGGAACACATCCCTCAACCACATTAGAATGGATCTGCACTAATCATGTGGGAACACATCCCACAATCACATCAAAATATCTATGCACTGATCATGTGGTGACACAACCCACAATCACATCAGAGCATCTCTACACTTACATCTGACCATGTGAAGCTTAGGTTTCCACCATGTCAGAAAGGCCAATGGACGCATCAATTCCCTTTGGAGGGATCCTCGATCTGGAGAACACCAAGCTTCTCCCTGAAGTAATCAAACTTCACTCTGGACATTTCTAGCATAGAATCACATTAGGGCTGATTACGTCCAAGGATAACCTGCAAGCTTTGCCAGGACGGATTACATCCGAGGACAACCTATAGGACCAATTACATCTGAGCAACCTACGAGCTTCACCGGGATTTATGCTCAGACAACCTATCTCACTGGATATGCTATAACTCCCTCTTTCAAGAGATCTTGATCTAGATCACATACTGGAGCTTCACTGCTCCTCTCTGCATCATACAAAAAATACAAGTCAGATCAATCAAATCAAATAGTAGTTTTCAAAAGAAACATACTACCTCCCAAATAGCAAGTGGCAACATCTTTTTCCTCGACTGTAATCAGTTCCACGCAGGACTGCTTCTTGCTACACCAAGAAGTGCTCTTCCTATCAATGGCAGTGCCTGCCCAATCTAAATCCATATAACCCTCCAGGTTAATGTTATGATTCACTTCATACTTGAGCCCATACTCAATTGTACACTTCAGGTACCTTACTGCATGCTTTGCAACCATCAGGTGAACATGTATCAATGTGTTCATAGCAAAGCAAATATCTGATCTCGTATTCGTCGGGTACATCAATGAACAGATCATTTGATGATACATCATGGCATCAACCAAATCTGATGAAGAAACACTCAATAGCTTCATATTCGATTCCATAAGTGTGGCCATGGCCTTGCAGTCCATCATCCTGAACCTCTTTAGGATCTCTACTGCATACTTCCATTGTCCTAGGGAGATTCCATCCGCATTCTGCCACAACTCCATGCCTAGAAAGTAGTGCATCATATCCAAGTCCTTCATCTCGAACTCAGCAGCAAGTCTCCTTCTTGCAACTTTAATGAGTTCCTCTTTTCTGTGAGGAACAAGTCATCGACATATAACAGGAGCATCACTGGTCTTTCGCCTTCAAACCTGAAGCAAAGGTTGGAATCCACTTTACTCTCAGTAAATTCTAGAGTCATTAGTAAGTTGTCCATCTTGTTGTATCATGTCAAACCTCGGGATCTTTTGTAGTCACTCCCTCTGAAGCGGAGCGTCATTCTCCCTCTGTCTTTCGTACTCTATGCATTGAAACATTTTGTACTCGAGTGACAAGTAGCTTCCTCTGCTACTAATATTATATGTATCCATCTAGGGTCACAAGATACCAAGATCCTCTATCTTGAACCTTTTCAAAAGTTATTTTCGCACCCATCTATGAGCTTGTCATCCTCTATAGGCTTTCATCTTCAACCTTGTAGCAAAGGTTAATATCTTCATGAAGATCCTCACGTATGTGTTATCCCATGGGTGTCTTCTGAGCTCGTACAAGGCCTTCTTTAATTTGCACACATAAGTCTACCTGTCATGTGCCTCAACTCCCACTGGATCCAAATGTCTCTTCATAGTCTATGCCTTCTTTTCATGAGAAGCCTCGTGCTATGAATATTGCCTTGTATCCCACGATGTTGTCATCTACTGCATGTTGGATCTTTGTAGATCCATATGGAAGATACTATGGAATTCCCTTTAGGTCTCGATGTTGCATCCTAGATATCATTCTTCTTGAATTGGTACACTCCTTCCCTTTCTTCTTGGCTACTTCTTCATAGCTGGAAGGCTCCGCATCAATTATGTCACTCAACAGTGTCACATAACTGCACTGTGTCTGAGGTTTCTTCTTTCTTTGAAAGTATCGTCATGTTATTCTTCATCTTGGATTCTTTCTTGAACTGTCATCACTTGTTCTTCGGAACAAGTATCATCCTTATTTTCTTGTAGGTGATTGTACGCGATATTTCCTATAAGTCAAATGCATTAGTTGTATGGTTAGAAACATTTCATAAGGCATATTCATAATGGCAAATTCTTATGCATAAATATATGATCATGCAACTATTTTATCCAATACAACATTCATCCATATCTCACGGAAACTTTCTAGAGGCCTTCCATCTCTACCAGGACAACATTGAGATTGTGCACTAATCCAATATGTCAGAAAAGAGGTTTCATTCTAGATAAGTAGCAATGGAGATTTGTATAGCACCATGGGCTACTTACCCATCACATGCATATTAGTAGTATACTGTCATTAATGCAAAAATTATATCATGGATAACACATCAACAGCATAACAAAATAATATCATGAAATGACAATTGAATACTTATCTTTATTTGTTTCGTGGGTAGACTCCTTCTTGAGCCTTCAACTTCATCATCTTCTCCATTCATAATTTCTTATCCAAATGATAAGATGGATAAGAGGTTCTTTAAGAGTTGAGTCCTTTGTATTCCTCATCGCTTGAGAGATCTTCTTTGCATGGTGAGAGCTTGATCTTCAGTTGCTACCATCTTCTCTTCTCTTATTATGAGTCGAGTTGCATCTTGTGTGTACTCTTCCTAGAGTCTGCTGAAAGTAATCACTTCCTTATGGCACACATTCCTCGAATGAATGAATCCCATGATCCTGGGAGGTCATTCAAGGTGGTTATCACAACTTCTGCATTCTCCGCTTCTTCTTCTACCGCTTCAAGTTGCTTTTTGATTTGAGAGACCCTTGTAAAGTATGACTGTATGGTCTCTGCATTCTGGATCTTCACATTCTTCAACTGTTTTCTCAAAGTCATCTTCCGATTTATGTTCTTTCCTTCAAATAGCTTGATCAATGAATCAAACATCTCTTTCGGTGTCTCTAGGGAAGACACTTGTGGTATAAGGTGATCCTCTATTGAATCGACAATGATCTTCTTGCCCTTGACCAAGTTCTTCTTGTGTAAGGCTTTTAGCCTCATCTCCCTCTGGAACTAGAACCTCTCTACTTATGTAGGTGTCTAATTCATTTCCTTCAATAACTAGTGAGATCCTATAATTCCATGCTTGGAAGTTTTCAACCTCACCAAGATTTTCATCAAGCTGGTGTGATTAGTCATCTTGAAATAAGAACCTCAAATGTAAATAGCAAAAGATTAGATCTTACCAATTTAAGGTCTCTGTCCTGGTTCCGGGGCTGGCTAATCTAGGGTTTGTCAGAAAAAACCCTAATTTCAAAACTTGGAATCTTTCAGATTTGATTGGATAAAAAGATAGACCTCTTTAAGGTGAGCTTTCAATGTACTCCTTTTTTGAAAACAATGGAGAGAAGCTCCCATAATAGGAAGCCCTAGTTTTCAAATTTCTTCTACAGAAATGTCTGATATTGTTTCTATGGTATGTCCAAAATTAATGCTCCTATGTGTTTGAAATTTCGTATTGAGGTAGCCTCGTATTTCCTTGTTCCAACACCATAGGTTTCATCAGAATTGGTTTCACCAATTGGGACTTATGAGCGTTTTCCCAAGGTGACTTGTTTCAGGACTATTCAGCATAGCGAAGTTGTACGGACTTCCACGTGTCATTGTTTCATCTTAGGGGTTGGAAACTTTTACCACATAAATTAAAGTCTATGCCCTTTTCTGGAACATCTTGAGAAATTTCATTTGGACCTTCGTAGCCCGAGATATATCAATTCTCCCTAGGTGTCCTGTTTGGGGAGGAATCCTAGGAGAGACTGGAATCCTAACTTGGAGGAATCATATCTCCTAGAATATAGCGAATCTGAGGCTGAAACTTGGAAATAGTGTTCATCAGGAATTTATCTTTGACCTATGAAATTTTAGGCACCTAATCCTTCTCCAATCTCGCAATATAGTGAATCTACCAAAACTATCAGTTTCAGTATTTTAGGGTTTTTCAGGCCCAGGGTCAAACTAGGGTTTGACTTTCCTGGAGTTTCACCCAACCAAAAATCTTGACCCAGGTCTCTAAACTTCGATTTTGATGAGGAAAGCAATCCTATGTCAGGATCACTCAAAAATTCCTCTTCTGTAAAAAGCCCTAATTTCCTGCACCAAAAACTGAAAATGCCCGGAATCAAATTTTGGTTCAACAGAAAGATGCGCCCTTCAATGGAGAGTCAGCCTAGCCTCCTTTTGCTAATGGATTGTGGAGAGAGACCCAAAAAGTAAGAAGCCCTAACTTCTGCAGCTGCACAGTGTCTTCTTCCCAGGTTAGCTCTGATACCATGTTAGATTTTTATCATTTAAGCAATATGATCTAGGATCTTATCTGAGAGAATAACATGCACAGCAAAAATCACAAGAGACAAGAGACACAAAGAATTTTCCTCAGGGAAACCATAAAGGAGAAAACCTCACAACTTTCTCAAAGATAGAATGAGCACCAATGGCAGCAGAAAAACCCAAAGACAGAAAAGATGATCTCCACAGTTGTTCTCTCTCTCTCACTTGAGAGAGCTTCTCCTCTCTCACTCATGCGCCCCAATGAGTGTGTGTGTGTGTGTGTGTGATAAATAGAGAGGCTCACTCTCTATTTATATTCTTTCGTTCACTTAAAGTCCACTCCAATAAGTCGGCCCCACTTAACAATTACTTACCAGGGCCGACATCTCTATGAGAGTCTAATAACCCTAGTGCCCCATAACTATGGAGACTTTTCCCTTCGATCAGCAAGGATGGTTAACCTTGACTCAATTGTGGGGACTATTGCCCCAACTTACAATGGAGGGTTAACCTCAATGAATTTACATGACTTGTTTACATTATTGAATCTGCCGATTGGAACATCGGGGAATGACATGACTCAATTACATTACAGATACTTCCCGGAATAAACATCGGGGTACAATACATAAGATATACAAGTGAATACATTCTGAAGTTACAAATACATCAACATATTACACAACACATAATATGTGCAATGAGTTGTGTGATGGCAAGCATATATATGTGTTGCAAATCTCTTTGTGCTTAAAAGGTCATAAGTTAAGATCTGTGGTGTGCTATATATATATATATATATATATATATATATATATATATATATATGATGGTAAACATATGTGTGTGTTGAAAATCTATTTGTGCTTAAAATATCCCAAGTTAAGATCTACAGTATGCCATGTATGTGTGAGGGGTATAAAGAGGTTTGCAAGTCAGTTATTTTTAGACCCCTCTTGATGCTTAATAAATTCCAATTAAAAAGAATATATGCTTATTAATATTAAAATTCACTTCATAAAATATTTGATGCCATTTGTTATTGAAATAATTAATTTTAATGGAAATTAGTCCTTCTTATGAAAAAGCAGTATAAAGTGACATGATCTAAATATATGGACTTGCACTTTTTATCACAAGTTATGTTTCATTTCCTCATTTATTTTTATAGAAATATGTTTCATTTCCTCACTTATTTTTAAAGAAATATGGTTATAGGCCATGCTTTATAATGTTTAAATGCTAACTACAATATCTTTAAAGATACACACAAAGAAAAGTAGAAGAGAGCAATAGAATTTGCTAAAATGCTAACTACAAGATCTTTAGAAATACACAAAGCAAAGTACAAAAATGAAAATAGTTAGGTTTTATTATAAAATAAATAATGACTAAAATATTTATTGCATTTATATAAGTAAGTTATATTATACATTTTTAGTACTAAAGAGATTACATGATGATGATGATGGTGATGATTAACGTCCACTGAGAATAACTTTGGTCTATTGGACGTTAAGAAGGATAATACTTGGTTTACTTTAAAATCTTAATCCTATTCTCAAAAGGCTTGCCAAGAAGCTTTCCAAGTTCACTATAATTTTGGCAAGTTAGGAGGTTATAAAGGTGTGTATTGTAGCAAATACTATGAAACTTAGATCTAATGTGGGTGTAAGTGTTGATGTATTTGTAACTTCAGAATGTATTCACTTATATATTTTATGTATTGTACCCCTATGTTTATTCCGGGAAGTATCTGTAATGTAATTGAGTCATGTCATGCCCCGATGTTCCCATCGGGAGATTCAATAATGTAAACAAGTCATGTCAAGTCATTGTGGGTAACCCTCTTATTATTCAAGGGTTAAAGTCCCCGCAGTTGTGGGGCCCTAGGGTTATTAAATTCTCCTAGAGAAGTCGGCCTTAGTGAGTTATTGTCAAGTCGGGAATTAGTATAAATAGAGAGTGAGCCTCTCTATTTATCACACACTCACTCACACTCAGTTGTAGCGCATAGCTGAGAGACAAGCAGTAGCTGGGAAAAGAGAGAGAGAGACTACTGCTTTTGAGAGATCATCTTACTATTTTTTTGGGGCTTTGGTTTTAGTGTTGATTCTATCTCTGAGGAAGTTGCGGGGTTTTCTCCTTTATGGTTTCCCCGATGAAAAAAATTTGTGTTTATCGTCTCTTATGTTTGATTGTTGTGATTGTTGTTCTCTCAATTAAAGATCCTAAGTGCTAGCTTAAATGTTAAAAATCTAACATGGTATCAAAGCTAACGTAAGAAAAAGACACTATACAGCTGCGGAAACTAGGGCTTCCTATTTTTTGGATCTCTCTCCACAAATTTCAACAAAAGAAGGTTGGGCTGACTCTCCTCTCCAGGGCGCATCTTTCTATCGAAGCAGAATCTGATTCTGAGCATTTTCAGTTTTTGACCCGACACTACTGCCGAAAATTAGGGCGTTCCACAGAAGTAGAATTTTTTAGTGATCCCAGGCCTAGATTGATATCCTCCTCAAAATCTAAGTTTAGAGGTCAAGATCAAAGTTTTTGGTTGGGCAAAACTCCAGGAAAGTCAAACCCTAATCTGCTCCTAAACCAGCGTTGCAGAAATTCAGCTCCAGATCTAGTTCCGACATCTTGACCTGGTAAGATCTAAATCTTTTGTATTTCCATTTGAGGTTCTCAGTTAAGATGTCTCATCATCCCAAGCTTGATGAAAACCTTGAGGGAGCTGATAACTTCTGAGCTTGGAAGTATAGGATCTCCCTGGTCCTGGAAGAAAATGATTTGGACTCTTACATCAATGAAGAGGTTCCAATTCCAGAGGGAGATGAGGCTAAGGCCTTACACAAGAAGAAATTGGTCATGGCTAAAAGGATTATTGTCGATTCAATCAAAGATCACCTCATACCACAGGCGTCCTCCCTAAAGACACCTAAAGCTATGTTTGATGCCCTAACCAAACTGTTAGAAGGAAAAAACATAAATCGGAAGATGACTCTGAGAAACCAATTGAAGAATGTAAATATCCAGAATGCGGAAACCATCTAGTCTTACTTTTCAAGGGTCTCTCAGATCAAGGAACAGCTGGAAGCAGTAGATGAAGAAGTGGAGAATGCAAAAATTATGATGACCACCTTGAATGGTCTCCCTAGATTATGGGACTCTTTTATTCAAGGGATATGTGCTAGAAAGAATTTAGTCAATTTCAATAGACTGTGGGAGGAATGCTCACAAGAAGAATCTCAAATAGCAGCTCAAGAAGAAAAGATGGGAAGTGGAGATCAAGCTCTCATAGTACACTCCAAGAAAAGCAGAAGAAGCTCTCATCATTCCAGAGCTAAGCACTTCCACCAGAAAGATAACACTAGAAGAGATTTATCTAAACTTAGATGTTATACATGTGATGAAAAAGGACACTTTGCAAGAGATTGTCCTAGAGGCAAAAATATCTCCCACAAGAAGAAGGGAAACAAGAGAAGACATCATGCTCATGCTGCAGAGAATGATGAACCTTCCACAAAGAGAATCAGACAAGAAAGTGATGATTCTTCAAGTGATGAAGAATATGTTTTGATTTCCGCTCTCACGGGAACTATCACACATGGAAGCAATTATTGGCTTACAGACAGTGGTGCTTCCAAACATATGATGGGATTCAAAGAATTCTTTGTGAAACTGTCTGAACATGACTCACCTCACAAGGTGAAACTTGGGGATGACTACCAATATCCAATAAAAGGTAGTGGTGAATCCTCATATAAGCTAGACTATGGAAAGTCTATGAAGATGAAAGATGTATTGTTTGTACCAGGACTAAAGAAGAACCTCCTCTCCATATATGCATTGGATGCAAAAGGAACAAGGGTTGCATTTGTAGATGGACAAGTTCTTATGTGGCCAAAGGGAAAGACTATTAGTGATGCAGTAGTGATTGGGGAACAAGAAGGAGGTCTATACAAATTGAAGGGCTAACCAGAACAAGCTTTGGTTCATGACTCAGTTGAACCAAATGAACTTTGGCATAGAAGGCTTGCACATGTGCATTACAGAGCACTACCACTTGCAAGCAAAGTTGTTGAAGGTCTTCCATAAATACAGACAAAACATGACGGTGTCTACAAAGGATGTGCAAAAGGAAAGAACACAAAGAAGACATTTCCAAGTAGCGAGAGCAAGGCAAAACAAATCTTGGAAATCATCCACTCCGATGTATGCGGTCCAATGTCATCCAGTTCATTAAGCGGGTATGTATACTATGTTTCTTTTATTAATGATTTTTCTAGGAAGACATGGATATACTTTATGAAGAACAAAGATGAAGTATTCAGCAAGTTCAAGGAATTCAAAGCCTTGATCGAGAACCACACAGAAAAGAGGATCAAGACCTTTCGATCAGATAATGGCGGAGAATTCACATCAAATGAATTCAAAGAGTTATGCAAAGATTCAGGGATTAAGAGGGAGTTATCCACTGCATACAATCCACAACAGAATGGAATTGCAGAAAGGAAGAATAGAACGATCATGGAAGTTGCAAGGGCCATGCTTCATGATCAAGATCTTCCCATGCATCTATGGGCAGAAGCTACCAGAACAACGATGTATGTATAGAACCGTACTCCACACAGAGTACTCGAGAACAAGACACCTAAAGAAGTATTTTCCGGCAAGAAACCAAAAGTCAGCCATCTCAGAATATTCGGTTGTCCTATATAGATACGCATTCTGAAAGAAAAGAGGACGAAGTTAGATCCTTTAGGAAAGAAGGATATATTTGTGGGATACTTTGAAAGCTCGAAGGATTACATAATATACTTCCCAGGATTCAAGAAGATCGACATCAGCAGAGATGTAACATTTGACAAAGATTCAGCTTACATTAAATCCAGAAAGAGACCTGCTGAAGAACCTGAAGAAATAGAAGTACCCAAAATTCATGACACAACCATGAACGAAGAAATTCAAGAAGAAGATCGAGAATTAGAAGAACCTCAAGAACCTGTGGATCCACCTTAAGAGAAGAATCCTCACAAGAGGAAACCTGCTTGGGTACGAGAAGTCATCCAAGGTGCAGAAAGATATGGGGCTCCATAAGAAACACATAGAGGAAGAAAGAGAACTAGGTCCTGCTCCGGTTATGTAGCCCTGCTATGTGACATTATTGATAAAGAACCTTCCAACTATGAAGAAGCGGCAGAGAAGAAAGAATGGAAGAATGCTATGATCGAGGAGTATCAATCGATCATGAAGAATAATGTTTGGGATGTTGTCCCAAGACCAGAAGGAAAGTCTGTTGTAACTTCCAAATGGATCTATAAGATCAAGCATGATGTAGATAGCAGCATAGAGAAACATAAAGCAAGATTCGTGGCTCGTGGCTTCTCCCAGAAAGAAGGAATAGATTATGAAGAAAATTTTGCACCTATAGCCAGATACACTTCCATCAGATCGGTACTTACTCTGGCTGCAGTAATGAAGTGGAAGATACACCAGATGGATGTCAAGACTGCTTTCTTGAATGGTGTAGTGGAAGAGGAAGTGTATGTAGAGCAGCCACTCAGATTTGAGACACATGACAAGGAGACTCATGTGTGTAAATTGAAGAAAGCCCTGTACGGTTTGAAACAGGCACCCAGGACATGGTACAGCAAAATTGATGGCTTTCTAGCCAGTTTGGGCTTTACCAAAAGTAAAGCAGATTCCAACCTTTACTACAAGGTTGAAGAAGGTAACCCAATGATACTCCTACTGTATGTAGATGATTTGTTTGTAACATGTATGGGTGGGTTGATTACTGATACAAAGAGGAAGCTTGTTGCCAAGTTTGAAATGAAAGACTTGGGTATGATGCACTATTTTCTAGGCATGGAGGTGTGGCAGAATGCGGATGGAATCTTCCTCGGACAAGGGAATTATGTAGTAGAGATCCTGAAGAGGTTTGAGATGATGGACTGCAAGGCCATAACCACACCTATGGCATTGAACTTGAAGCTATTGAGTGATGCTTCATCAGAAGCGGTTGATGCTACAATGTATCGTCAGATGATTGGGTTCTTGATGTACCTGACAAATACAAGACCAGATATTTGCTTTGTTGTGAACACCTTAAGCCATTTCCTGACAGATCTGAGACATGTTCACTTGATTGCTACAAAGCATATTCTGAGGTACCTAAAGGGTACAGTTGATTATGGGCTCAAGTATGAGGCGAATCAGAAGATTAACCTGGAGGGTTATGTGGATTGGTCAGGCAGTGCCATCAATAGGAAGAGCACTTTAGGGTGTTGCTTCAGTATGGGATCAGGTGTGATCTCTTGGTTTAACAGGAAGCAGTCCTGTATGGTACGAAGTACAGCTAAAGCAAAATATGTCGCAGCTTGTTCAGCTAGTTGTGAGGCAGTATGGTTGAGGAAGCTACTGTCTGATTTATTTGATCTCCAGTTGGATGCTACTTGTATATATTATGACAACCAGAGTTGTGTGAAGTTGTCAGAGAACTCGGTGTTTCATGACAAGTCAAAGGATATCAAGATCAAATATTACCATATCAGGGATATGGTGCAAAGAGGAGCAGTGAAGCGCCAATATGTTGCGACAGACGAACAGATAGCTAATGTGTTGATGAAGCCATTGGCCAGAGTGAAGTTTGAGTACTTCAGGGAGAAGCTTGGTGTTCTCCAGATCGAGGTTCCCTCCAAGGGGAATTGATGAGTCCATGAGCCATTCTAACATGGTGAGAGGAATGGTTCCTTCCATGGTCAGATGTAAGGGCTGAGCCATTCTGTCATGATGAGAGGATTGGTTCCTCGCATGTCAGATATAAGTGTTGAGCCATTCTGATGTGACTGTAGGATTGGTTCCTACATGATCAGATATAAGTGTTGAATTCTATTCTCTGAATGGAGGCACCTGGTCAGTTACCAGGAATACTCAGCCTAGAGCTGAGGACCATTCTGATATGATTGTGGGATGTGTTCTCACATGATTAGATATAAGTGCAGGGACATTCTGATCTGATTGAGGGATGTGTTCCCACATGATCATATGTAAGTGTAGAGCCTTTCTTTGGATGGTAGATGGTGTGTCCTGCCATGCCAGTAGATATAAGTGATGAGCCCTTCCTTGGATAGCAGATGGTGTGTCCTGCTATGCCAGAGGATATAACTGATGTGCCCTTCCTTGGATAGTAGATCTATGCCAGAGGATGTAAGTGTTGTTCCTTTTTATGGATAGTAGATGGTGTGTCATGCTATGCTAGTAGATGTAAGTGCTGAGCCTTTCCATGGATGATAGATGGTGTGTCCTATCATGCCAGTGGATGTGAGTGCTAGGCCTTTCTGACATATATGACTGGATTGGTTCCTCTCATAGTCAAATGTGAGTGTTAGGCGTGCCTTTCTGACATGGTGTTGGATGTGTTCCTCTCATGGTCAGATGTAAGTGCTAGGTGGGCCATTCAAACTTAGGGTCAGATATAAGCGCTGAAGAAGACCTACATGGAGGCTAGGCCTACAACTAGCATGAAAAAGGGATGGCTCTGTAGAACTTCTTGTGATGAGAAGAATCATGAGATAGCACCCATGATGATGATACAATGATGATGATCCAAATCCAGTGATGAAGATGACTTGAAGATGAAGATGACAAGAACTCAATGATGATCCAGTTGATACAGAGAAGAAGACCAATGCTGACAAATTGTGTTGAGAGAATACCTTCCTAGTTAGAGGGAGTGTTGATGTATTTGTAACTTCGGAATGTATTCATTTGTATATTTTATGTATTGTATCCCGATGTTTATTCCGGGAAGTATCTGTAATGTAATTGAGTCATGTCATGCCCCGATGTTCCCATCGGGAGATTTAATAATGTAAATAAGTCATGTCAAGTCATTGTGGGTAACCCTCCTATTGTTCAAGGTTTAAAGTCCCTGCAGTTGTGGGGCCTTAGTGTTATTAGACTCTCCTAGAGAAGTCAGCCCTAGTGAGTTATTGTCAAGTCAGGAATTAGTATAAATAGAGAGTGATCCTCTCTATTTATCTCACACTCAGTTGTAGTGCATAGTTGAGAGACAAGAAGTAGCTGGGACAAGAGAGAGAGAGACTACTATTGTTGGGAGATCAGCTTACTGTTTTTTTGGGGGCTTTGGTTTTGGTGTTGATTCTATCTCTGAGGAAGTTGCGGGGTTTTCTCCTTTATGGTTTCCCCGAGGAAAATCTTTGTGTTTATTGTCTCTTGTGTTTGATTGATGTGCTTGTTATACTCTCAGTTAAAGATCCTAAGATAATGCTAACTTAAATGTTAAAAATCTAACAGTAAGTAGGGCACTCTAAGAGAAAGTGATTTTCATCATCAACGCTCATAGACTCACACAGATGACAAACCCCTTCTGTCCATGGAGTTTTAGGAATATACCAACGCCCTGTTTTGTTGTGAAGTTCATGAGAATTTGTTCTAATCTTGGCTATATTAATTGTCTTTCGTGAGCTAGTTACTACTGAGAGATATTTTGATCTTCTAGATTATGATTAATTACCTTCTTATAGTATCTTAATTTTCTCGTAACCGCTAAATTTTCCTCACACCACAATTTCTCTTTAAACTTAGAAGTAATAATATTTTTTACATTATTAATGTTCTGCAAAATGTCATTTTCATCAATGTCCCAATGGTTTAACCAAGCCATGGTATCTTTACCCCAGCATTGCTTGGGGCATAGTTGGTTTTGACTTGAGTTTAAAGCAATTTTAGGAAGTCTCTCATTTCCCATATTATTTATCTTATGCTTGTACATCAGGTACCTAGTCATAGCCATGCTCTCGATGGGGAAAGATCCACTTCTATGAGGAGAATAGGATATGGCATATTGCTTTTAATTTTGAGGTTATAAGTTATAAACCGCTTATGGATTTGCTCAATCTTCCTCCAAGATTCTCTAGAAATGTTGCACCCCTATACTTCACAACCATATAAAATAACAGGGATGACAAGAGCTTCAAATAAGAACTTCTTTTTATCCCACATAACATTCCTATCATTAAATTGATCCATTAAAAAATAAAAAATTATAAAATTAAAAATATATTAATAATAAATTTAATATAGCTATATATATATATAGACCATATTCATTTAAAATTATAAACTTTTTATATTTTAACATACATATATATATATAACCACTAAATAATCATTCATCATTATATAAATAAATATAAATATAAAATATATTAATAATAAATTTAATCTAACTAAATACATTCATATCATGAATTATCCATATCACTAAATACGGATTCATAAATGTTTAACTACAATAAAATATTAGTAATAAATATAGCCTGGCTAAAGAGTAATTCATATACATATATAACGAAAATAGAAAACATATTAATTTAACTTGACTAAATACGCATTCATAAATGTTTAACCGCAGAATCACAGAAAAATGAGGTATACTCAATGCGCCCACCGTGGGGCTCGAACCCACGACCACAAGGTTAAGAGCCTTGCGCTCTACCAGCTGAGCTAGACGGGCCACTTTTCTATGGTCCGGACATTATTTTACCTGAACTAAGAATTTGATAAATAAAATGAAGCATCTTTTTCGTATTTCGTTTTTCTTCGCCTCACGCTACATGGCAGCTCTACAATGCATCATTCAATGGCTATGGTTATGAGTTAGGAGAATTGTTCACAAAGACCCCGTCTCAAATCTCAACCACTTTTTTAAATGTCTTTTTCATCATTTTTTATTATTATATCTTCGATAAGGAGATATATATGAATTGCTTACTCCTATTAATTGGGGTTTACATGAGAATTTTTTTGGGTTTTATAAAGTTTTTGCATAGTTTAATTTTCAGGTGTATTAAATAATATTTTTTTAAACTATTTTCTTGCATGTTCATTGGTTTGTGCAAGTGACGTTTCTCTGGGGTCTTGTGCCCCCAAGACTCGGCGGCAGGCTCTCATCAGCAAAGTTTTAATACAACCAAAATTTTAATGCAGCAATAATGGAGGATAACGATTGCCTGTGTTTTAATATTTTTGTGATCCTAGAACCTATCCACGAAGATAAGTCCAACACTGGAGGCCTTAGTGTCAATAAAAAAAACCCTAAATTCAAACCTCTGTCATCCTCCTTGCAGTGCATGGACACCAAGTGTCTTTCTCCATACATCTACATGTACCAAATCCACCTTGACGTTGTCCTCCTTCCCTCCACCAGTTCATTATGTAAGAAGCTCATCTCTGATTTAGTGTATCCGTGGGAACTGGATTAAATCTATCGACCACAACTAGAAAATGACCTGCCATTCTGCAATTTCGCTTCTTTTACTGGTCGTAGCTGCCTTAACTTTTTCTAGGGGAAGGCATATTTTTGCTGGAGAAATCCAAGAAAATATTGAAGACAAAAACAGGTTACGCTGCAAAGCTCAAAGAAGATGCAATGAAACCGTCTCATGATCTTCAAATAGTTTTCATTAGCATGGAACCCAAGTCATTTTTTGTGCCTAGGTATCTCGATTCTGAGATGGTTTTCTATGTACTCACAGGTATTCGGTTTGTTAGTTTGCCCAAATTATTCAGTTTGCTAGTTAACTGGTATCTGATTTTTTGTATATTTGTTTGTTTGTTTTGTCAAGTTCAGTAAAAGTTGGATGGGTTCTTAACAAGGATTTTATCGAGAAAACCCTGAAAATTTGAGATGTGTACCAAATTAGTGGCAGTTCAATTCTATTTTCTTAACACAGGTGAAGGCCAACTGCATTATATCACCTTCAGCCTGGACACCTCTTAAGCTCTGGAAGTTTTCAGGTTTCTCAGTACTTAAGAAAATTTTGTTGTTTATGTTAAAAAAATCCCTATTGCTATTTCGGTGGTAGTAGCTTTAATGCAATTCTCTAAACAGCAGGACCTGCTTGGAAGGTTTCAACATATGCAACAACAATGCAATTGGTAATATACTCCAATTGATGATAAGAGAGACCAACACAACACTTCAAAAAAAATAAGTAACTACAAAATACTATCAGCTCCTACCAACTCCAGTACGTACTTCTCCAATGCTCCCCTTTCCGTCGGAGCCAGTGCAGTCTGCCCCCATAGTGCGCAAGAGCGCATCGGGCCTCTCCTTCTTTAGGACTTACTCTATCAAATTTTGAAAAGCTTTATGGTGATCTATAAAAGATAGATTTCGATGATTATAATTTTCTTATTTTGTATATTTAAAGAAAAACTATTTTATTTTAGAAATATCTTCTTTTTCTTTTCTTTTTTAATTTTTTTTATGTTTAAAGTAAAGTTGATTTGCTCTTAAAGTTAATGAAAAAACATGCTCGCGTTATTTATGAGCAACATGATGACATAAACATTTTGGGAATCACTAAAGTTGCAGGACCGAGTATTACCCATATAAGGCATGTGAGCCTCAAATCATTAACTGTGTTGTTTTCTGGTCGTTTGATATCCAATGCAAGAATGAGTATTACCCATATAAAGCATGTGAGCCTCAAATAATTAACCGTGTTGTCTTCTGGCCGTTTGATATCCAATGTAGGAACAAGCATTACCCATAAAAGCATGTGAGCCTCAAATAATTAACCGTGTTGTCTTCTGGCCATTTGATATCCAATACCAGTCCTTTGATCTTTATTTGCTTTCAAAATTACATACAATGAACCAACTAAATTTAGAAGTTCGAACATAAGAATAATCATTCCATGACCGATCATGGGGGTACTATATGTCATGTCACCCAAATCTGGATTGGTCATGATAGTGGCGGGATTAGAGTTAATGAGAATGACCTCATACCCTTCTTCCTCCAGGGCCTTGCATGCCTGAGTTCCAAAGTAATCAAACTCACAGGCTTGGCCTATGACAATGGGTCCGGCACCCAAGATCATAATTTTCTTCAAATCCATGTGCTTCCCACTTATGGGTACATGTTTCTCCCTCTTCTCATTGACGAAGATATCCTTCACCTCCACTGCCAGGCCTCTTCGCCAGCATTTGCTGCGAATTCAGTGACGACTTGAGGCATTTTTAATGCAGAGAAAGCGTATGAAAGAGACGAACAGACCACGGTATTGGATCGAAGAGGGGGCCATCAATTCCAATTTGTTGGACAGGTGATGATTAGCAGAGGAACAAGATCTGCGCAATGCAACAGCCATCGTTTCAAACTCCCAACGATCTCAAAGCATCAATATTTCTGTAGGGTTTAGGATTATATTTCTGTAGGGTTTCGAATCTAGTTATACTCTACTTGTAGGTTGTACTTGTTCCCTATAATAAAGGAGAGAATATCCGTTTAACACTGGATTCATTATCAAGAGTCGGTGTGATCAATCATGAACACATATCAAGATATTTATGGACTTCAAAAACCATGGGTGTGGTGTAATGTTCTTTTTCCTTTCGTGTAAATATTCCAGCACAAAAATGACACGTTAACATAAACCATCAACCATAAAAGGATTTTTATACCGTTATTGATACATGGATTTCACAAATGTTATGGATTTCATTAACCTTTTACGTTTTATATTTTAAGTCCACCTTTTATGAATAATGGAATATCCATGCATAAATTTTCAATTATCTTTCATGCACTTGTAGTATATTAACTCATCCATTCTCCTCCTTCCTTATATTATGATCCAACTCTAACCCCACCCCACTATGTGAAAAATGAAATAGATATTTTATATAATTTTTATCCTTCACATAAAACAAATTTCAAGAGAAATCCGTGGTGTTGATTAGCTTATAAGTTTATGACTTCAAGGTTATTAATCCTAAATTTGTGTGATTTTTTTGCATGCAAATTAATACATCTAAGACTTTAATTTAAACATAATTTAAATTTTAATATTCATACAAAATTATATCAAAATTAACATCACTCCTAAAATTATTCACAATACTAGCATCTTATCCTACTCATAAAAAATGTCCAAATATTAAATACCACAACACAATATAATCTTATAAAAAACTTCAATCACCCAAACATCACTAATACCAAATTATTCACAATTCTAACATTTTATCCTACTCATAAAAAATATCTAAGTATTAAATACCACAATATAATCTTATAAAAAACTTTAACCACCCAAACATCACTAACTATCACATTCAAGAATTAGCTCTAAATGCTCTTGCAACTAACCATCACATTCAAGAATTAACTCTAAATGCTCTTGCAACAACAAGTAGCAATGTCAAGAACATTGCCACCTCGTGGCTCTTGTATCATATAGTAATCGATTATGATCAATTTTTCAATATTAATTCACAGAATTATTTATCTAGTCTATGAGTTGTTGAATGTGTGACATAACAAATTTCCATCTTATTCTCTGCGTTGGTCTGACAAATAAAGATTTAAGAAAATATGTATTGGCTGGAGGTAGTTCTATGACAATTGTTCTGTCTCAAAGTGCCACGCGGAGGTAAATAATGATGACACTTTTCATGTTCCTACGTGTTGTGGTACAGTTGTCAATCGAGATTGCTCCAGATGTCAAACCTAGCAGTTCTGATATTCACTAAGTCCTTAATTCTTTGATGATGCAGTCACGTTTGTGTGGATAAGTTGATTAGGGTTCTAATCCCAAGAACGGTTTTCTTAAGAAAGCATTTGAGCTCTCTGTCCTCTACGATGCTGAAGTTGCTTTTATAATCTTCTCACAAACCAGCAAGATTTACGAGTTTGCAAGCGAAAAAAATCAGCAAGATTTACGTGTTTGCAAGTGAGGAAAGCTCAGAAGTCTTTTTTAAGGTAGAGCAATATGTTTCAATCGAATTGAACTTAGGTGAATGGAATGAAATCTATCTAGCATCATGTTTGTTGTTGGTGGGGCGGATGAAATGAAATCTATCTAGCCTCATGTTTATTGGTGGGGCTAGATAGATTTCATCCACCCCAATTCAATTCTATTAAGACGTGTTCTTGTTTAAATATGCTTTCTTTGATTACTTCAAAATAACAAGAAAAAAATAATTATTTAAGAATAAGAATTAAAGTTTAGTTTTAGATGGTCATTAAAATCCATCTATCAACCATTTAGCAGCAAAGAATTTAATATTGATGCCATTGGATTCTAAATCATTAGCCAAAAAAATGCTCGCCTTTTACTGAAAGAGACATGCATCCATTCTTTATGAAGAAATAACCAACTCATTAAAAGATTTACACATGCATTTGAGGTCAAACACATATTAATCTGTATGCTTCAAGATTGTAAGATACAGTGTTTGTACCTTGTTTACCTTTCTACATTACTCAAAATGATGATCATGTGGATACTGCACCTTTGGATTGGAAAGGTTGGGAGTTTATGGAAAGTATCTTTTTACAAAAGGATGATTTAAATGGTTTCCATCGCAACTTGCGAATTAAATCAAGCTGTATGTTCTTGGAAGGTGGAGTTTAGATGGTTTACCCAAATATTAGAGTGCCTTAGACAAGACTAAGAAATTCCGGTTTTTATTTTTTTATTTTATCAGATGGAAAGATCCACGGGAAACCCAGCAATACTTCCCCACATTTGTGGATGGTAGAAGTGGTAAACCGTCGGCCATCCTAGCAGAAGGCCTAACCCCAGAGGACTCAAGGCTCGAACCCCTGACCTCCCCCGAACCGAGAGAGTGTGTGCACGTCTTACCAATTGAGCTAACCCTTGAGGCTAAGAAATTAGTTAATACTTTATTTGCATAATTGAAGATCCACATAAAAAGTAATTCTTTCTTAGGAAAAACAAAAATATCTTTAAAAGATCTGAATATATCTATGAAGAATTAGGATTTTTTTGTATATATCTATCATGTATCATTCTCTTGTTTTACATGGATCTACTTTTCATTTAAGGGCCCTTCTCTCACAAAGAAATTTGTAATTTAAAATATTACAAAATTTGCTTAGAATATTATGTATATTGAGATTTTTAGATTTTTATTGTTGATACTATGTTAAAACAAAGTTTGTATAGAAAAAGTTTTGAGTTTCATTTTCATCATTTTCATTAAATTTATTTTATCTAATTTATCTATCAAAAACAATAAAAATAGATCTAAAATAAAATAAAGATTAAATATATGATTGAAAAAAATGTTTATTCCAATTTTTATTTTTATCTATCTTTATATTTCTATCATTCATAATTCCAATTTTCATCAATGTTTTAATTCAATAAGTTTTGACAAATTCAAATTACTATATACAAAATAGTTAGTTTTTTTAATTTTCAAAATTCTACAATTAACTAATCATTAGTCATTTATAATCATTAAATATAAATTATAATTTACAATAAATTCTTAAAAAATCTTTTAAATTAGGAATACATTTTAGCCTGGTATTTTATAATAATAATTTTTAAAATTTATTTAAGAAAACTTATATATGTGTAACCTTTATTATGTGTATGTTTTACATTTTATTGTAATTTAATGTTAGAGTAAATTATAAAAAAAATCAAATGTTTCCATTAAAAACAAGATGGAGCTACTAAAATGATGATCATTTTTAATATTTATTATTATTGGTAATATAATAATATAATAGTTCATAAGAACTTATGGATTTTTTTTAGAGCAAGATCTAGGAGCTAAGGGAATCCTCACAACTCCAGAATCTCACAAACTATGTAGGAAAACAGTGAAAAGAGCAAAATTAACACATAGGAATAGTACCAATAACTGAAGTTTGTGTTAATGTCTAACAAGTAAATATGTCTCGAACACTATTATAATACAATAGGGGGGAATTGCTATCCTTTGGAGGAAAATTGGAGGCATACATGTGGCAGGCTTAGATTGGACCTCAAAGCCCCCTAGGTGGACCAATGAGCTCCCAAACCACCTCAAACGGTCACGAATGGCCATGTGAACGTGGGTGAATCATGCTAGGGCATAAATGAGGGTAGACTAAGCATGTTGGAGTGCATGGGTGAGTGGGAGTGGCTCTAAGCAGCAATAAATGGTCCAAAAGAGCAAAAAACGCTTAAATACAATGCATGAGCGTCTCTAGTCAAACCAGTTCCCTATTTTAAGAAGTGGGAGCACTCCAATGACTAAAATATAATAAATGAGGGTGCATGTGTCTCCTTAATGATCAAATGTGGATGATTGGGTGTGTTAATGAGTCTAAAACCCCCAAATACTGTGCTAGACCAACATAACAAAGGTTTGGACCATATGATATAAGTACAAAACAAATGAAAGTGTGTCATAGGTGTATGTGACCATGGTACTAGGTGGTATGATGCTCTAACACCCCTTCTTAAGCATGACTTAGTGTAACCACGTCAAAAATTGAGGCCTTGGCAACTAAGGCTCAAGTCACCTCTTACAAAAATATATTTGTCTATATAACCAAGGTAAGGAGGAAAGCCTCATGGGAACAAAACCCACCTTCTAAAATGGACATGGAGTAAAATATGAAAGTGAATATCATTCATCACCAGGTGTCACCCACTCCAATGAGTGACCTCATATATGTGAATGTCTTCTCTGTGAAGCTCTTGGTGAATATGTTAGAAGTTTGCTCTGCATATGAGAAATACTACAATGATAGCACATGTTCATTCACCAAGCTTTGGATGTAGTGCACATGTATATCATTGTTCTTGGTCCTCTGTCTCTGTACTAGATCAGTGGAAATATTGATTGCACTTTGATTGTCACATCAAATGACAATGGGTGAATCAAATGCAAAACCAAGTTCTCCAAGAATGCCCACAACCACACACATTGTGTAGTTGCATTCACTGCTCCTTTGTACTCGGCATCAACTGATGAAAGGGATATAGGGTGATGTTTCTTACTTGACCATCATATGGGACCATGTGCAAGCATGAATACATAACCTAAAGTGGACTTTCTATCAATGGAATCTCCATCCCAATCAGAATCAGTAAATCCAACATGTTCTGGTGGAGAACTAGCAGCATAGTGTATCCCGAAGTGTTTGGTTCCTTGCACATAATGCAAGATCCTTTTAGCATCCTTCCAATGGATCTCATGAGGCTCCTGCATATTCCTTGCAGCAACACCTACTGCATAATCCAAATCAGGTCGGGAGTTTGTGAAATACAACAAGCTCCCAACTAGTTGCTTATACAACCAGTTGTCCACCAATGGAGATGAACCAAAATCACCTAGTTTGACTCCTGAAAGGAAGGGACACTTCGATGCCTTACATTCAACCATTTTGAACTTCAATAATAGGTCTACAACATACTTTGATTGGTTTACCTTGATACATGCATCAGATTGTTCAATCTCCAAGCCAAGAAATTGTTTCAGCAATCCAAGGCTAGTCATTGAAAACATACTATGCAGAGAAAGCTTAATTGAACCTATATCAACAATGCAACTTCCCGTGATCAAAATATCATCAACATACAATACTATGATATGTAATGAATAATATAAATGCGGCAAATATACATTAGGATCATATTTTCATCTTTCAAAGCGTAGTGATAGAAGAAAGTTGTCCATCTTGGAATACCAAGCCACGGGGGCTTACTTGAGGCCATAGATAAACTTCTTCAACCTGCAAAAAAGTGAAGGATCATGAATGAAACCTTGAGGATACTACATATAAATGTCCTCATGAAGGTCCACATGGAGAAAACCACTATTCACATCCATGTGGTGCACCTCCCATCACTTAGATACAACAATGGCCAAAACTAGCCTGATAGAGTACATCTTTGCAACAGGTGCAAATGCCTCTGTATAGTCCACTCCTTGGACTTGAGAGAAGTGTTTGGAAACCAACCTAGCCTTATACTTCATATTTGAACCATAAGGAGCCATCGTGGTTCTATAAACCCACTTACATTGCACCAGTTTCATCTTGGAAGGTAGATGAACCAACTCCCAAGTTTCATTGGCTTGCAAAGACTTGAAATATTCTTGCATGGTTGTTTTCCATATTGGGTCATGGGATGCTTCCTTATATGATTTAGGATTAGATTCAGCCATCATGAAGCACCTCTCTAAAATATTCAAATCACAAGTGGAGAAATCATTGTGAAATTGAGATCTAGTCTTTCTAGAGTCTAGTGGATCTCCAGCAAGATCAATGGCTACTTGAATGGTTTTCTCATCCCACTTTATCATTATGGGTGATTCATGATCTACATGCATGTCATCATAATCATATTCCATATCATTATCAGAAAAAACAGAGAGAGAATCATCACTTACATCATCATTGAGTGGAGGGTGTGAGCAATCCCCCTTTACTAGTTCGATCTCTTGCATGTGCTCTTCTTCGAACTGTACACTTCTTTCAATTGATTTCGGAGATGAGGGATCAAATATCTTATATCCCTTTGCATAATCAGAATATCCAACCACTATGGACTCCTTTCTTTTAGGTGTCAATGCCTTTATCTTCTCATGAGGAATTCTAGCCCAAGCCTTTGAGCCAAAAACCCTAAAATGAGAAACATTGGGCTTATCACCACTCTAAGCCTAAAATGGAGTTTTCTCTTCCAATTATTTGTGTGGAAATTTTTTCTAAACATATGCAACACAATTTATGGCTTCATCCCATAGCTTAGGAGACAAATCCTTAGCCTCCATCATGCTTGTGGCCATCTCTTCCAAAGCTCTATTCTTGCGCTCTGCAACACCATTTTGTTGTGGTGTGTAAGGCACAAAATGTTGCATTTGAATGACACTCTCCTCACATAGATACTATAGGTTCTTGTTGACATAATAATTTCCATTATCGGTCCTTAATACCTTGATTGTATTCCCACTCAAGTTCTCAACTAAAGCCTTGAAGACTTTGAAGGTCTCAAACACTTCAGATTTTTGCTTGAGAAAATACACCCAACAATACCATGAGAAATCATCTATGAAAGTTAAAACATGCCTTGAGTTTCCATAAGAGGGTGTGGGAAGAGGTCCTATTATATCTGAATGGATCAAATCAAGCCCTTGGACAACCCTTCTTTCTTTTCCCTTGTCATACTTGCGCTCTGCATGTTTCCCAACTATGCATCCCTTGCATGTGCCTTTGGAAACTTGATGCTTGGAAGCCCTTTAACCACGTTTTATTTGCTAAATGATTGAAGATACATGTAGTTGAGGTATCCAAACCTCTCATTCCATAGCTTATTGGTCTCATTGGCGTGTGACAGGAGCACATTCCCTTGGGAGTAAGGAAGAAAGTGAGAGAACTTATACATCCTCCACTCATGATATGCAATACCCACGCAACAAATTTGGCCTATAGAAATTTTTGATATTTCCACATCATCTTGAGTAAATTTTACTCTCTTATTTGTACCTGGTTGATAGACAAAAAGTAGGTTGGCTGCAAGATCAAGCACATACAACACATTATTGAAGTACCCATTTTCAAGGTTGATCTTGTCAATCCCTTTGGTTGGGATCTCAGAGTCATCGCCCATGAGGATGGATGGACCACTGTAAGAATGTAGGGTTGATAAGGAGTCTTGTATTGAATCCATGTTCCTTGAGGCACATGAATCTATGATGAAGGAAGAATATCCTGAAGATCCATCAACCAGTGCATGGCATCTATCCTTGTCCTATGAGCTTGAACCTCCCTCTTTATTTCTTGTGCCTTCTGGAAAAGGGATGTTGTTCTTCTCAAGGAGTTGCGCCATCATGTCACTATTTTTCTTCATGCATGCACTCTCTAGATTCCAACCTTAGTGACAATAAGTGCATTTTTTCTTCTCTTGCTTCTTCTTCTTCTCTCTGTCCTTGATATGATTCAAACCCCCATCTGAAGATTTGGGGTTCTCCTGCTTCTTATTCTATTGTTACTTCGAATATTTGGATTTCTTCTTGCCTTTGGCTTGATTCTAAACACCTGCAGCTAGGGCTTGATCCTTGGTGGATTTTATGGTACCCATTTGCACCAATTTGTCTTGTTCCTGAGTCAAAGACTCCATGAAGTCTGTTAGTGAAGGAATTCTCCAATTTTGAACTACCATCTTTCCTAAGTGGAATGTGGAGACAAACACTAAATACTCAGGGCCTAGCTTTGAAAGAATGGATAAGATTAGTTTATCCTCTTCTCGATGCCACATTGTTTTAGCTGGAGTACCAAGGATTTGAACTTTGTGAAGAAATATTGGATCGTATCAAAGTGAGTTGGGCTTAATGTGATCAACTAATTTTTGAGTTGGTGTCCTCTCATCTCATCAGTCTTCCCAAATAGTGACTCGATATTGAGCCAAAATTTATTGGGTGTAGTAAGACTTTCTACATGGAAGAGAATATCCCTCAAAATATTGAGACAAAGCATCTTGAATGCCTCATCTAACTTGTTGAAATACTTGGATTTTTCCACAGCAGATTTGGGCCCGTTTTCAACCCTCGTGGTTACTCTATAGAGGCCTTTCGAACTCAACTAGATAACCATTTACACCTTCCATTCAAAATAATTGAATGGGGTAAGAAAGACATGACTCTGCTCCATTTCTACTTGCACACTGAGTGACAAAGACACTGGAACTACCTATAATACAAACACTTGAAATTTTTTTCTCATGGAGGCCTTAGATTGAAACTCAAACTCTTTGAATTCAACTTGAAGCTCCAAATGTCTTTGATACCATGTGAAAATATGATTCACATCAAGATCTAAGAGCTAAGTAATCCTCACAACTTAAGAATTTCACAAACTATAGAGAAAAATAGTGAAAATAACAAAATTAACACATAGGAATAGTGCCAATAATTGAAGTTTCTATTATTTTCCAACATGTAAATATGTCTATAACATGGTTACAATACCATAGGTGAAAATCGTTAGCCTTTGGAGGCAAATTGGAGGCATACATGTGGAAGGCTTAGATTAGACCTCAAACACCCCTAAGTGGACCAATGAGCTCCCAAGCCACCTCAAACGGTCACAAATTGCCATGTTAACATGGGTGAATCATTCTAGGACATAAATGAGGGTAGGTTAGGTGTGTTGGAGTGCAGGGGTGAGTGGGAGTGGCTCTAGGTAGTAATAAATGGTCCAAAAGAGACAAAAACACTCAAATACAATGTATGAGTGCCTCTGGTCAAATTGGTTCCCTATTTTAAGGAGTAGTAGTACCCCAAAGAATGAACTATCATAAATGAGGGCAGATCTATCTCTTGGATGATCAGATGTGGGCACTTGGGCGCATTAATGAGTCCAAATGTTGGGGCTTAGGGTAGAACCGGGTTCTTATACTTCTATCTTCGCACCAACAAACAGACCCACAGTGTTGGCCCTTTCGGCAACAACCTGTGAACAAGTTGCAGTCTCACCCGAAACAACTATGGGGTGCCGCAGAATCAGGTTTCTGCTGGCAAAAGAGGGATATTACTGTACCTTTAGTCTTAGCAAAGAATGCTTATACAACACGGAGCTTCGAAAATCACTTAAATAGCTTCACAGTTTAGATAAAAAGACAGTTTCTTGCTTAAACCTTAACTAGGAATTCACAGCGAAGCTAATACTTCGCAATTATCTTACTTTATCATTCATCTACTTATCAAATGCATAAAAACATAATAGAAACAACATAAAAGAACCACCACAACACAAGATATACGTGGTTCACCCCCAGTGTAGGGGCTACGTCCACAAAACTGTGTTTATATTCAACTCTTTACAACACGACACAGTTTTGATCTGTGCACTTAGCTGCAGATCCTTCCTTCAAAAACCCTCTGCGCACTCAGCTGCAGAGGTCGTCCATGCACATAGCTGGGACTTAACCTTTCTTACAAAAACCCTCTGCGCACTCAACTGCAAAGGTCGTCCATGCACACAGCTGGGACTTAACATTTCTTACAAAAACCCTTTGCGCACTCAGCTGTAGAGGTCATCCACGCACACAGCTGGGACTTGACCTTAAACCAAAAATATACCTTAGCTTCGCATCACATTATCATCATAACAAAAACTTACTTGACTCCTTTACATAAGTGCCTATTTATACAAGTGCATTATTACAATACCATGGGCTTAAACCATGGGCATAAACCATGGGCTCTAACCATGGGTCATTTACAAAAAGAGGGGCTTCGACCCAACCCCGAAACCCCTAAGACTATTTTGGACCGCAACTTCGCTTACAAGCTTCGCACCAAAACCGCAGAGTTGCCAAAATTAAGGACCTTTAAGGTCCGAACCCCAACAGGCCCCTAAGACTCACCAGTGTCCCATCCCGGGACACTCTGCTGATTTTCTGGTGGGAGAATCTTGTTGGCAAAGATAGTAAATTGTTTGTTGAGGCTGCGCATGATAGCTTCGGCTGCTTGCTCCTTCTCCACTATCTCCTGCAGTGTTGTTGCTAATGCTTCGCTGGCCTTTTCTTGTGCAAGTGCATCATACTCCTTCAGGACTTTGAGCTGGGTGTCCGCAGTAGTGCTCAATTCCAAGGCCTCGTTAATAAGGGGCTGCACAGAGTTCACCAACAGCGTTTCTTTCCTTTTGCACAACTCAATTTCTTGCTGGAGCTCATTGCTATGCTTCACCTTAAGCATCTTCTGCATAGGAGGCAATGTCTTAATTTCTGCCTTTACTGCGTCCAGCTCTGTCTATCGTTGCTTGATGGTTTCTTGCGGCTTTTCTACTTCTGGGTTGTCCTGCAAGTTTTCCCAGGCCTCGACACTCTCGTCTAGCGGCTTTGAGGCACTACTCACAATATCTGAGATCTTCATTGCTGAGGCCTGAATATCTCTGCGACACCCAAAGAGATGTGTACCTTGCTGCTCCAGGCATCTTCGAAGGCACATCAACAAACTAAGCCTCGGTAGGTTCTTTCCATCCTACCAGTGCAATAAGCACTATCAACCATGAGTAATGAAAGGGTCTACCTTTCTCCTGCGCATCGCAGACATCTTCAAGGAATTCTCGCGCAATATATTCTACCCATTTGTAACTGTAGCCTTCGGCACAGTTCGCAGCAATACTGATGATTGGGGCAGGTACTTCATTCAGTCTACACTTTCGCATTAATTTGCATGCTAGGAGCTCTGCGGCGAAGCGAATGTTTTGGTGTCGAATTGTTGAGGTTTGATACCCTCGCTTTCCTTTCATCAAACCGAAGAGGTCCTTCATGTGCTGCGCCAGCTTCGTATCTTCGTGTTTTCCCACAAATTCAATCCCAGGATCAGGCCCTTCCTTCGGCAAGCCTATGATCCTATGAATTAGCTCTCCATCAATAGGAATTCTTTGGTTTCCTATCCACAGGTGCCCATCATGCACCAACGCCAATAATTGCTTAACCACCACAGTAACCTACGTGCTGCGGCCAAAGTGGGGGACATTTAGCATCTTCAACAAGCCAGCTTTCTCCAAGCTAGCAGCCCACTATTTTACTTCAAGTAATGTCGTACCGGCCTCCGGATAATGGACGACGTGCAAGTATTTCCTAGGTGCGAACTGCGGAAACTTCCCACGATCATTCATATCGTGGTCTATGTACTTAAGCCGATCTAATTTCCCTATCATCATTCCGACCAACTTCACACCCTGTGGCAGCGACGGGGTGTGTAACGTGAACTTGGCTGTCCGCCGAGGTGGCTGAACTCCTGGTCGAACATGCGAAAGATATGGTGGACGCTGCGATGAAACGTTCTCATCCTCACCGAAGTCTTCAAAACCTTCAGGTGGGAGCTCTGCCGAACCAGAAGGATTCATCTCGGGATCCTTCGGTGTCTTCCCTGATGGCTTGTGCCTTTCTTCGTTTCGCTTAGAGCGAACTTCTACCTTAAATTTCTTCCTGCTTGATCGTGTCTGCATTGGTTGATCCGGCACTGGGGGAGTCTCTTCATGAGGTGCAGATGCAGGTGGGTTGCTCATAAGGTTCTGCAGACCCCTCTCTCTGAATTCTCTCAACAGTTCCTGGACTTCACGATCAACTGACATGGACTCAACTCAAGAAAATGCATAATGCGACATTCGCAGGTCTGGGTGTCTTCTTATGGAATCCAATGACCAAATCTGCCATAACTGTGCATTAAAGACACCAAATATGACCGAACGGCAGTAGATCTTGTCCAAACGGCGCTAGATTTCCCAAAATCTCATCATTATAGGCAGTTAATGCAGTTAACGTACCGACGCCGCCAAATGTGATTCTTTTCCAACGGTCACATTTTAAGCTTCGACACACCTTTCTTCTTCGACATAACCACTAAGTTCAGCTTCACCACAATAAGGACCTTTGACACAGGACTTCGAACTTCGACCCACGACAGAATTTCTTCGACAACCTCCGACACTTCGTAACTCTGTTAAAGATCTCTGAGAAAAGCTTCATTATAGTCTAGTACCCAATTTCAACTGTTCTTGGTACTTAGACTCTTCTTCTTGTTGTTACTTCTGATTAGGGGGTACAGGCTTGTCCCTGTACTTCTTTAATCTACTTCCATTCACCATATAGGGCAAAATTTCTCCATTCAATTTAGCTAACTGAACTGCACCACCATCGGTAACTTTCTGAACTATGTATGGTCATTTCCAATGTGTCTTGAACTTACCTGGGAACTTCATGAATTTACTGTCGTATAAGAGCACAAGATCACCATTATGGAAATGCTTCTTCTTAATGTGTCTATCATGCCATGCTTTTTCTCTAGCTTTCTGTACTTGCTGTTGGAAACCTACAATGAATCTGTCTTCTTCTAGTTCTAGTATCTTCGCCAGCCTTTCATTCAACATAGCTGGATCAACCATCTCTGTGAAGGCAGATATTCTGAGGCTAGGAACAATGTACTCCATGGGCATAACTGCTTCCTGTCCATATACCAGCCTAAAAGGTGTGTGGCCTGTCAACTTCTTGCAAGTGGTTCTATAAGCCCATAATACTGCTGGAATTCTAAGATCCCAATCATTTCTGTTAACATTGCAAACCTTCGTCAGAGCGTGCTCAAGAATCTTGTTAAAGGCTTCGACAGTTCCATTTGCTTGAGGATGGTAGGCAATACTCTTTTGATGATATACTTGAAATTCTTCGGTCAATGATTCAATGGTCTTATTCAGAAAATGTGATCCTTGATCACTCATAAGAATTCTAAGACACCCAAACCTGGACAAGATATTATCAAATATGAACTTTGCAGCTGTAGCAGCGCTACAGTTCTTGATTGGTTGAGCTTTGGCCCAACGAGTAAGGTAATCAGTTGCTGTAATAATGTATCTTGCTCCAGATTTCTTTGTAGGGGGATTGATTGGTCCAACAAAATCAATAGCCCATTTGTCAAATGCTTGTAAAGTTACATGTGGAACCAGAGGCATCTCATCCCTCCTGGATGGTTTGCCTTTCCTCTGACAGATATCGCAGCTGTGGCAATATTCTCTTGCATCCTTATGAATCGTAGGCCACCACAATCCAGCTGTCAGAATCTTCTAAGCTGTAGTTTTTCCTGCATAATGACCTCCTGCTGCTCCAAAATGTGCCTCATCCAAAATCAATGGCTTTTCATGCTCCAGGACACATCTGCGTAGTATTTCATCTGGTCCCATCTTATATAGTTGTCCTGCTATCAAGGTAAAGTCAGCTGCTCTAACCACCAGCTGCTTCTTCTGTTGTGTTGTCATCTCAGAGGGTGCAAAACCTGTAGACAAGTACTGAACAATATCTTGAAAATAGTCATCAACCATCTGGATGGCAAACAACTAGGCATCAGGAAGACCTTCGTCCAAACTAGTGGGTTCTTCTCCTGACTCAAGCCTTGACAAGTGGTTAGGCCCCAGGTTAAGTCTTCCTGGCTTAACTATGATCTCAAATTCATATTCCTGCAACAAAATCAACCATCTGCATATCCTTCCACCTAAGACAGGTTTGTTAACCAAATACTTCAAAGCAGAATGGTCAGTGAACATCTTGAAATGAGATCCTAACAAATAATGTCGAAATTTCTACAAAGCATAAACCATAGCTAGACCTTCTCGTTCTGTTGTAGTATAGATCTTTTCTGCTGTGGACAATTTTCTACTTGCAAAAGCAATAGGGTGATCAATATTACCTCCACCTGAGTGAGCCAATACTACACCTAAAGCAATGGAAGATGCATCGACATGAACATGAAACTCCTTATTCCAGTCAGGAAATACTAAGATAGGGGCAGTTACCATCTTTTCTTTCAAAATGTCCAAGCTTTCTTGACAGTCAGGTGTCCATTCCAACTTGATATCTTTCTTCAATTTCTTTTCCATAGGGGCTGTAATCTGAGCATATCCTTTAATGAATTTCCTGTAATATCTAGTATGACCAAGCGTAGTGCGAAGTTGCTTAACAGAATTCGGAGGTGGTAAGTTCACAATAATGGCTATCTTCGCAGGATCCATCATCAATCCTTGCTTGCATACAATGTGACCTAGCAGAATTCCAAAGGGTGCACAAAAGATGCACTTCTTCAAGTTCAATGAAATATGATGCTGTCTACACTTGTCCATCATAAGCCTTAAACTGGCTATATGATCTTTCAATAAACCAAGATAGTCCAATCATCAAAGTAAACTTCCAAGATCTTATGAATAAATTCCTTAAATGCAGATATGACTACTCTGGAAAACATAGCAGGTGCATTCTTCAATCCAAAGGGCATAACAGTATACTGAAAAGATCCCATTTCTGTAGCGAAGGTTGTTTTATGTCGATCCTCTGGAGCAATTCTGATCTGACAGTAACCTGAAAATCCATCAGTGAAAGAATACACTTCTTGACCTCCGACATTGTCTAAAACTTCATCTATAAAGGGAGTACGAAAATGATGATGTAAACAGGCATCATTCAGTTTCCTCAGATCAACACAGATTATGATTTCTCCCTTGGTCTTCTTTTCTTGTACTACCATAGGGCTGACCCATTCGGACTCTTCGACAGGCTCAATGATTCCTGCAGTGAGCATCTTATCTAGCTCCATCCTAACTTTTTCTTTATACTTAGGGTTCAGCCTATAAGGGCGCTGCTTCACAGGCTTCGCATCAGCTTTCAAAGGGATTTTTATCACTCCTATATCACCAAGGATACCTTTCATTTCTGAGAACTTCATCGAAAATAAGTCCTGATACTCATGGAGGAGTTCAGTCACTTTGCTTACCATTTCTTCGTCCCAATAATCTCCAATGGTAGCGTACTTAGGCATTTCTTCTGATCCAATGTTTACTTTCCTTGTCTTCAAGGGCTGAGTTACTTTAGGTGATTCGACTGCTGGTCCATGTACTTCACAATGTCCTTCTGACTCCGAGATATTAATGTTGCGAGGGTGATCGTCTTCATCGATGGTGAGGTTATAGCATTCTACTGCATTAGCTTCTTGTTCCTTCCAATCAGGTTGGTGCGTGGCTATTTCTTTATCATCAAACACCTTAGTATGGATCACCCTAATAGCTGCGTCCAAAGCAGGGAAAACTTCATTAATAGAAAATGTGAGCAAAAAATTATCAACAAGGCTAACCCAACTTACAGTACCATGGCGAAGCTCGACCTCCGCATACCAGTTCTTTGCTACATGTTCCAGAGTGTGTACAAACCTATGTACCCATTCTTCATAAGGTACATGCTTCCATGCTTGATAACACTACTCCAAATGTTCCTGAGGGCCAGTCTGACCATTAAATCTGCTTTGCACCTCCTGAGGTTGATCCATGAATCTCAGGTGAAGAAACTTTTGACAAGATCTCCAATTATGAATATACTTTTTATGACCATTCCACCATCTGGCAGTTGTGGCTCTGAATACTGAATCTAGAGTCTCCATTTTCTGTGACTCTGGTACTTACTCTGAGAATTGTACAGTAAAATCTTCTGGGTTTTTCAAGCCATCAAAGGTAGGTAAGACTCTTGTCTGTGAGCCAAGCCATCTGATGGACTTGGTAATTCATGCGCATCGATGTCCATGTAGCTCATAAAGTCTATTCTGCCAATTCTCTAGGCCTTCATCTGAATCAGTCATGCAAGAACTGTCACACTGCCAATCCATTATACCTTCAGCTGTAGGGTTAACATAGTCTTCTTCTTTAGCTGTGATGTTGTAAATATAATCCAAAACATCCTGATCTTCATCTCTGATTGGCTCTGTATACCTTTCTCCTTGAGAAGGGTCCAACGGTACTATGACTCTCAAGCCTTTTCCTTCAAAAGTCATCTGTCTGTTCTTAAGGTTGATTACTGCATAATTGTCTATTGCCCCTTCAATTCCTAGCAAGGATGGATAGGGGTTGCTATCATCAATTATTTCAATCACTTCAAAATCTGTTAAGGTACTGACTCCATCAATGTCCACTGGTACACTAGGGAATCTTCCCAAGGGCACAATCTTCTGTTGATTGGCTAATCTCAGCTGTATAGGGGACCATTCAAGCGTAGGTTTTCCCATTTGTTCCCATCTCTGCTTAGTTAGGACATTCACTTCTGATCCCAGGTCTAAAATGATATCAGCCATGTCATAATCTCCTATCTGAGCATGCAATCTCATTTCTCTTCCAGTCCTTCTAACTCTATTAACAGTTTTTCTTCTATCAGAGCTTCGCTGAGGTTCGCAAGACTGAATAACTTTCTGTAGCTCATTCAAAGCATTCTAATTTCTTAATAGCTTCATGCAACTCTGTAAAAATGATGTCAGTGTACTTACTTGATCCGACGAAGCTTCTTGGAACTGTAACTGATGTTGTTGTTTTTGCGTAGTTGCTACTGATGTTCTCGAATCAACGAAGTCTTTTTTAGCTTCCATAAACGTTCCTTTTTCTCTTCCAACATCGAAGGCTGGGATTTTCTCTGGGGTCTTACGGACCCAAGCCTCATCAGGTTGTTTTCCCTTACTCTGCACTTGCGTCGTAGCTCCACTCCTTGTAACAATGTTAATGGTCGGGACAAGTCTTTTCTCTACAGCAATCATCTGAACATTCTGAGTAGGAGGGCCATTTCTTTCTTGTATCTTGGCTATCAACTGTGGACATTGCTCAATCACATGATCGACTGCTCTGCAATATCGACATGTCGTAGTTGGGTTCTGACTGTCTCTAGATACATGTCCTGCCTGATTACAGTTATAGCAAATAACCTGGCCTTGACCTCTTCCAAGCATACCACCACGACCACGACCTCTGAAATTACCTCGACCTGATGTACTACCACGGTAACCATATCCATCATAGGTTTGCTCTCTCATGAGGTCAAAGCTACGACATTCGTCTTCGTTGTGTCCAACTGACTTACAGAACTTGCAGTAGGGATTCTTAGGTACTTGAACATATCTCTGTAGCAGATAGCAATCTTCAGTTCAATGCTGGCTAGTTGTTCTACAGATCTTACAATATAGGACATTAGGGTTAAACGAGTTCGGTGCACCAGTATTCAAATAATTTCTTAATGCAAGACACTGTTCTTTGTCATGACCTTCTATCTTACATCGTGTACACCAAACCTCTTCGCGAGTAGCTTTCCCTTTTTTCATGTCGCAAAGCTCTAAAGCCATTTCTGCTAACTGTGCCTGTATCTGGGCTATTCCAGAATTATCTCTGACAGGAGTTGTTTCAAGTTTCATAGCAATTTCCAACGCGTCTTGCTGATCAACAACCTTCTGTTGCATAAGTGGAGTCTTGATATGAGGCAATAGCGTTGCAATGAACCATTCTTTATGATGTTCTAGTCCAATAGTGAAACTAACTTGATCCAACAAAACCTTGAACCTTTGATCAAAGTCCCAAACTGATTCACCTCGCTTCTGCTGAATTTCTTTCAGTTCAGTTATACACTGTGACTCTGATTTAGGTTTCTTGAATTCTTTAATCATTGCTTTTTTAATATTAGCCGAGGCATAGTTCTGAGTACTAGAAAACTTCATAAACCAGGTCAAATCTCAGTCTCTGAAAGAGGTGACCAGCTGCACTCTTCTTGTATTTTGATCCATAATATTCTTAGCAGTCCAAACACCTTCGCATAAGAACCTAAACTGCTCTGGGTCCTCTAATCCAGTTCCTTTAAAGACTGGTAGCTTGATATCATCATTCACATGGGCCATAGTGGATCGAGGGGGGGGAGGAGTGGGAGGAGGAGGGGGAAGACTGGTAATAGGAGGAAGGGAAATTTTTGAGGTAGACCGACCTGCGACAGGACTATTCAGGCTAGGGTTACTTTCAAACTGCGACGGGTTCTCAAGGATAACAGATCTGCGCTGCAGAGTTATAGGAGGGTTTCTAACACAAGGGGTTTCTTCAGATTCAAATTCTTCTGGACTTAATGAGGTATAATCGGTATTCTGGCCTAGGGTATAGGATCCAAGATCTCTCTTGTATCTTTTACCGTTGCGAAGCAAACCACTTTGCTCGTTGAAGTCACTTTCGCTTCCAAACATAGGTTAGTAGCAATAAATCTAGCAATCTAATTGGATAAGCAATATGCCTTTCTCAGCCAAGAGCATTTTAATTTTCAGACTTAATGAATTCAGGTACTTACCCCTTGGTCCTTTGAAAAACTGTTGTTCTGCTTCGTTGAAAGAAGTATGTGTGTCGATGGCAAACTCCGTCACAAATGCTTCAAGGGTTCACGTTATCCAGAAGTCAACAGCTCTTGATACCGCGTTGTTCACACTTTTCAACAGCTTAATTCTTTCTGGGGTCCAGGCAGGAGACTGATCTTCTTTGAAGTTTGTCTTTCTTTCTGTCAACTTGGATAACCACTGGTGCAATTCTATGTGGATACTACCAAAGAAAATTTCATAAATATCAGAAAAAACGTACCTTTGTAAGAAGTCGTCTGAGCTACGACGAGGGTCCTTATTTTCTTGTTCAGCAAATTTTAGATAGGTATCTTCAATCCAATCACTGATTTCTTTTACTGAGGGCTTCCAAAACATATCCCTCCGGGTACAACCAATTTGTTGCAGGTACGACGTAAATCCCTCTTGATGCAGATACTGGTTCGACCAGCAACAAAACCAATTTGTTGGGGCTTAGGGCAGACATGGGTTCTTATACTTCTATCTTCACACCAACAAACAGACCCACAGTGTTGGCCCTTTCGGCAACAACCTGCGAACAGGTTGCAGTCTCACCCGAAACAGCTATGGGGTGCCACAAACTCAGGTTTATGCAAGCAAAAGAGGGATATTACTGTACCTTTAGTATTAACAAAGAATGCTTATACAACACAGAGCTTCGACATTCACTTAAATAGATTCACAATTTAGATAAAAATACAGTTTCTTGCTTAACCCTTAACTGGGAATTCACAGCGAAGCTAATACTTAGCAATTATCTTACTTTATCATTCATCTACTTATCCAATGCATAAAAACATAACAGAAACAACATAAAAGTACCACCACAACACAAGATATACGTGGTTCACCCCCAGTGTAGGCGTTACGTCCATAGAACTGTGTTTATATTCAACTCTTTACAACACGACACAGTTCTTATCTGCGCACTCAGCTGCAGATCCTTCCTTCAAAAACCCTCTGCGCACTCAGCTGCAGAGGTCGTCCACACACACAGCTGGGACTTAACCTTTCTTACAAAAACCCTCTGCGCACTCAGCTGCAGAGGTCATCCACACAGACAGCTGGGACTTAACCTTTCTTACAAAAACCCTCTATGCACTCAGCTACAAAGGTCATCCACGCACACAGTTGGGGCTTGACCTTAAACCAAAAATACACCTTAGCTTCACATCACATTATCATCATAACAAAAACTTACTTGACTCCTTTACATAAGTGCCTATTTATACAAGTGCACTATTACAATACCATGGGCTTAAACCATGGGCTCTAACCATGGGTCATTTACAAAAAGAGGGGCTTCGACCCAACCCCGAAACCCCTAAGACTATTTTGGACCGAAACTCCACTTACAAGCTTCGCACCAAAACCGCGGAGTTGCCAAAATTAAGGACCTTTAAGGTCTGAACCCCAACACCAAAACCCCCCAAATACCTTGCTAGACCAACATAACCAAGGTTTGGACCATATGACATAAGTATAAAACAAATGAAAGTGTTTCCTAGGTGTATGTGACCATGGTACTAGGTGGTATGATTCTCTAACAATTTTGTTTGAGTCCTTATTACCTTATTATTGATTAGGTTTTGTTTAAGCAATATTCTGGTTTTTTTTTTGGTGAGATTATTTTCAATTTTAATGTATTAGTTATTATTAATTACCAAAAAAAATTAAGACAAGAAGTTACAAATTATTTGGTAATTTGATAGTTTACATTAGTTATATTTTTATATATTACGATTATGAAAATGGGGATTTGACCTCTAGGCCTTTTGCTTACAATCCACAGTGCTTAACAACTCAACTCGCCAAATTAGCCCATATAGGTTTTAAGTTCTCTTCTTTTTTAGTTTATTAGTGTGATATTAGGTTAGGATTTTAATATATATCTACTGTAAAATGCATTTTGCTTTTCTTAATTTAATAAGACCTTCATTTTGGAGGCAATCTAGGTCCATCTCACTTACAGATTTATAGGTAGAGTTATTTGTAGTATTTTGAAAATCATAAGACAAGCAAAACACTAAACTTACTTTCTTTGATATAAAATTCATACCTTAATTTGGTATATATATTTGGTTGAATTTAATAAGACAAATTGTTTGAAATATCCAATTCAAAAGGAGAAAAGAAGGAAACTTTTCTTGTTGTATATCGAGAAAGATTTGTTTTTTCAACTAGTTGGACTCATGCCTATGACTTAACTATGCATTTATTCCAATAATGCTTAGAAAGTCCTTACCAACTATGGTTTGTATAAACATTGCAATCACCATGGTCTAGGGCATGCTCTAAAAGTAGGTGAGTAATGAAAAAAATCACCAATTCACAATTCATCCACCCTTATGGGTATCAACTCACCATACACCTTAATAGTAGGAAGAAGAAAGGTTGAGTGAACATTATATTCAACTCCCTATTTGTTGTCATTAAAGTAAGTCATGTGCCTCGAGCCTTAGAAAGCAAAGAATTCCAGACCCACAATAATATGAGCCTTATTAGAAATGAATATGATAAACAAGGTACTTCAACATACTTGAAAATTTGTTTTAAAAGTTAACTAATTCCATAAAGTAAATATTTTAATATAAGTTTCTTGTTAATTTTTAAATAAACCCTCTGGGATTTTTTATAGTTCAAACTAGGATGTACAATTAAATCCCAAAAGAACAATGTTATCGTAGTCATTGTCAGGATTAATGCTTACTTTATAAGAGTTGGTTATGGGCTTGTTGAGCTATTGGAGATTGTTGAGAAATTCTCTCAACAATTCTCTTCAGTATAGAATCAATTGGATCTCATAACAACTCAGAGATCATTATATATTTTTACTAATTTGAAGATAGTAGAGAACAATTTTATGGTGTGTGTGAATCGTGGATGTTTTCCATATTTCTGATATGGTATCAGAGACTGGATGGGTTTAACTCCCTAGTGAGAGGGTCCAGGACAATGAGAAATATGTGAAAAGTAATATGTTGTAGATATAGGATGTAGGTTATAGTAGATAAATATTTTGTTTGTGTGAAGTTTGATTTATGTTTCGTGAAATAATAGGAGTCCAATTATGTGTTGTATGAAGAGGAGAGGTTGTCGATTTGAGGAGGAGACTCAGCCAAGGTTCGCATGGACTTGTCTAGTTTCTTGAGAAGATTTGTTGAAGGTCGAGCTGAGGCACTTCGAGAAGATCGCCGACTGTTATATCTATAAGTGACACCCTTGTATAGCCACCTTAGTTGTAATATCCCTGATATGATATTTAGATCAGAATAATAACTATGTTGTAATTATTAATTGAGGTGTGCAGTCAGAGTTTTGCAGTAACATTAACCACTTTATATGCAAGGGAAAATATGTGAATTACTGATAAAGTTGGGATAATATGGCAGAGGGTTAAGGAAGAGAACAATACAATTTAGGACAGACTTAGTTCTTTTCCTAATAACATGTAAATTGGGGACCATTTAGGTTTCATAATCAACTCTGTTGAAACCTACTTCCATGCTTTTGGGTTTCCCAATCGTGCTAACTAAGAAGAATTGTCACATCCATTCAACCAGTGGCTAAGGAGGAGGATGTGGCTCTGAAATAAGGTTATCAGACAATTATTATGCAGCCAATAAGGTTTTATCAGGTTTATAGCATATTTGGGGCTCTTTTGAATGATTTAGGCAAAACTAGCACTTTTGGCCCAGGGGAAAACCTGCGCAAAGGTGGTTGTCCTAATGTGGTACGATCTCAACGAATTCATTGTCTAAGAGATGGTATGGTTAGTGGGGTGATTTAAATTCCTACAACAACTTTCATAATGGAATTTGAGTGCATAAAACTTCCATGATGTTAAAAATAGTAAGACAAGTAAAAATTTCCTAGCCAATGAGCAAGGGTATGCAGAATTTGATAAATTTCTAATCATATTTATTTCAGACCTGTTATTAATGTATTAAAGAGATTAATACATCATATTTTACACATCATATAACTTAATAATTCTTCTTGTGGACATTAATACATTCTTATTGCATAAAAGTGATAAAAAACCCATCAAAGGGACAATAAAAGGCTCCACTCATGAAATATTAACATGAAGTCTCTCTGTAGCAGAAACCTTATTGTATTGCAGAATTTGGAATTATTGAATGGGCTGAGAATCTCACTAGAATATTTGTAGAACTGATCTCTTCAAAATGGGGTCCAAAATTGTGGATGGGAGGCCCGAAACTAGCACCAAACTTGGGACTGGGAGTGTATGTGAAGTTCCCTTCACTGGAGCTCATCTTCAATGAATGGATGGTTGTTGTAGAGGTAAAATCTGAAGCTTATGGTGATTTTCCTTATCTAACCTTAACCTGCACTGAAAATGGAAAGGGAGATAGAAGAGACGGGAAAGGGACTTGGGGCGCATCACCCAATAGACCAAGGCACATCACTCAGCATGAAGCTTAGATTCACTTAACACAAAATAATTCATCAGCCAAACTGAGAAATGGATTTGGAAGCCAAACCTTGAGTGACTTGGGTGACTTGTAGAGTAAGTCCTTCACTTGTTGAGCAAGTTTCCACTTGCTAAACCCTAACCCTAATCATGAATTTTCCCTCCTTGAGGAAAATAACATGTATGACTCATGATATATGTTTCCCTGTCAATAACCTTTCATCCAAATTAGAAACTGCACCCTCCTTAAGCCCAAAGTTTCTTTCTTTTGCTTATGATATCTTTTCTGCACTTTCTGCTTTTGTAATTGATCCTCTAAATGGAAATTGCGCCCTCCTTAGGCCCAAAGTTGCCTGTTTTTTCTTATGATAGATTTTATGCACTTTCTTTTTTTGTAATTGATCCTCTAAATGGAAAGTGTGCCCTCCTTAGGACCAGAGTTTCCTCCTTTTAGTTCTAACTGCTTTTCTTGGCTTTTGGTTACTTTCCATTTTGTTTTACTACTTTCTTTTGTCAGATCCTTTGACAGTTTCTAATTATCATCCTAGCAAAGTTGGCTTGCCCCAATGAGCCCTCCTCGCATGGAAACTTATTTCCACATATTTATTTGCACATTAATTAATCATGACAAAAATATAACTAAGTACAAGCCTCCTAAACAATAATTTAACAAAATTCCCTAGGTTAATTAATTAATGTCACTTTTAATCCCCTAGGTGTTTGGAAAGGTCAACACATTCAAGGTCTGTTCAAGGGAGAGACATGACAATCTTCCCCTCCCAAGTCTCCTTGTCCTCAAACAGAATCACTCTAGAGTGCTGCAAAAATGTTCTACCATGTTTCTACCGCACCACTCTGATCATAATCATTTCTTTATTGGCCACTTCTTTCAACAAAAATGTCAACCTGGCTAAGGTAACTAAGTAGAATGCATGGATCCAAATGTTGTTGCCCCTTTTGTAAATATGGCATTCCAAATAATGTCAGGATCCCATGGTATTATATGGATCCTCCCAAACATATGTAACCACCATAAAAATTTATCATCACAGAGAATGAAAGTGAGGATGTGGAAATCGTACCATCGCACTGAAAATTGAAAACTCCAAATGAAAAATTGAATATATGTGAGATTTCCCCACCCAACATAAAATTCCTTATGTGCCTGATGCACACCAACATTGAATCTCACAATTTTGTTGATGCAATGGCATAGGTGTGAGCCCCATGTCCCAATATAATTATAGGCATCCTCCAACAACCATAGATGCCCATGTTTCAAGGTGCATAACTCCAACAAGTACCTGCCCATTCCTTCCATTGATGAACAAATCCTCCAACTATCAGGTCCATATGGGAATCTTATTTCTTTCTCATGTGCACAATTCCAATGGCTAAACTCTCTGCCACTAGTCATGCAATCATCACCATAAATGGAGGAATCAAAGATAGGCAATGGATGCATTTGTTTATTCTAAGAAGGGGTTGGTACTCTCATCAAATCCTCGTGGATGAGTGTGGAAGCCTCCTGCTCCTTACTTGGCACCACAAGAAAGAATCCCTTGATCCAATTATCATTTTCATATGTTGTAGTTGTAGTAAAACGTGTATAGGATGGAAAGTCATGAACCAAATTGAAACTTCGATAATACTCATCCACCAAAATAGAGCGTGAATCCTTCACTCCTTTGATTGGTTCATAAGTTGTATCATATTTTGCCTCCTCCAAAATTAGACATATTTCACCAAGAGGCATTTGCAAATCTCTCTCTGGAAAAGTGAAAGTGCTTGGTCTCCATTTTGTTTTCTTTCAAATCCTTCAGGCACATGCAAATCACAATGCACCTCCTGTGCATATGTATTGGAGGTATATGGTGGCTGCAAAATATAAAATTGTGGCTTCCCACAGGGTAGGATAATATAAGTAAATCCAAAAGTCTTATCATAGAAGAAAAAAGATTTTTTCCTTGATGAATCTCCATCTTGGCTATGTATTCATCCACCCAATCGATGGATGAATAAAATATTTAAATTGTTGATTTATGTGGAATGTAATCATACACCTTCTTCACATCTAAGTACTCTATCTATATAGGTATCTCTTGAGGCCTCTCCTCCATTGCATGCATGTCAAACAACTCCCTATAGATGCAGGCAAGACTTGTGCATCCTTGGACCTCCATCATAGTGATGTACTTGTATATCCAATCCCTGGAAAAATAAGTACATTTACTTGAATATCTGAATGGTATGTATTATTGAATGTATTTCTGCAATAAGTCAAATTTTTTCCCAAGATCTTCTGTGGCATCTCCTTTCACCAACACTTGTGAATAAGAACTATCCTCCTGTTTTTCTTCCACATGAGGTTCCTTCACCACCTCCACTATGTCATGTGCCATGTGCAAATCACCATATTCTATGTAGGATAGGGTCTGTGATGAAATCAACTCTTTCAAAGTCGATCATTTTGCATTATTTATTCTTGAAGGGCCCTCTGTGTGCTTTTCAATGAATTATTGGTGATCCCTGACTTACTAGAGAGCCTTTCTTATTATTTTTCTTCCTTCTTGAGTGCACTTGGTACATTTCAGCCACCATGAGGAGATGTTCTCTATCATATATTAAGTTCATATAGCTCTCCTTCATCTTCACCATTCCTTCTTTCAGTGTTATGAATTCTTCTAGAAAGGCATCTCCTTCCAACTCCCCTACAGAAGTTGTCCAACAACATCTGGTCACCAACGGATTGGTGTCAACAAAGTTGTTCATGGTTGATGTAAGATTCTCTATATCCTCCTTTAGTGATCCACTAAAAAGAAGATCATCCACCAAGGTTTATCCTTCCCATGGTTGACACATAAGATCATCTTTCTTGTGGCATGGATCCACAACACATATCTCATTCTCAACATATCGACCAACTTTAGAATATGTTGCAAAATTAATTCCATGATATGAAGTGGAATGTATCTTTGAAGGTTGGAATGAAATGTGATATTTGAAAAAATTAGAAAGCATGTCATACCTTGGCATTTCATCTTCATCATCTTCCTGTAAGGACCCTATGGTGGCCTTCTCTTCCACCAAATTCTCAGGTTCACACCCAAGTGGTGTGGCCTTGGCTTCCTTTTCATTATGTGTCTCAAGAGATGATTGTAAATCTGATTTATGAACTTCTTTTGGATCTGATCCAAAATATGTCTCACCACCTTTACATGAACCAACATCTTGATCAGTGCTTTGGAGATCACTCACAAATAAGCTTGAAGTGCATTCATCTTCACCTTCTTCTCCTATGCAACCACCTTGTGGTGACTTGCACTTCACCTCATGGATTGTTGTCTCTACTTCATTTCTATTCTTCTTAAAGGAACTTGAGACTTCTTCATCTTGAGTGTTCCTCAACTCACAAATTTTGGAAGCTCTATTTGAAGAAAAACCAAACATTCTCCTAATGCTTGGACAAGCAAATGGCTTTGATGAATCTTCACTTTTGGCTCCTCTTTCTTCTTATTTACTCACATCGTTGGAACAAGTTGGTTCCTCTATGGATGATTTTCTTCTCTTGAAATAATCCTCATCAACATTATTGGGCCAGAATCCATACTTGAAATAAATGTATTCTTTGAAAGACATGTCTACACAAATATTCTTACCAAAAGCTAGATAATCCTTGTAGCAGCTAGGCATGTTTTCACATGCTTCTATCATATTTGACAAGTCTTTCTTAACAATGGGAGAATCGAATCTGATCTCTTCTCTATCTGATGGACAATAGAATGCATCATCTTCATGTCTTGGCAGGCCTCCATCAACATAGAGGATTTATTCTTCATACTGCTCAAGGTGTGCTCAAGGTCTTCGTCAATCACTAGTAGGAGCCTCATGGTTGCAACTTGATTTAGTGATTTGCAATCTTATTAAAAAAAGAGTCTTATTTCCATAGGATGATCCAAGGAAAGAACTCTGATACCACTGTAATATCCCTGATGTGATAGTCAGATCAGAATACTAACTCTGTTGTAATTATTAATTGAGGTGTGCAATCAGAGTTTTGCAGTAACATTAACCACTTTAGATGCAAGGGAAAATATGTGAATTACTGATAAAGTTGGGGTAATATGGAAAAGGGTTAAGGAAGAGGCTAAGACAATTTAGGACATAATTATTTCTTTCCCTAAGCACATGTAAATTGGGGACCATTTAGGTTTCAGAATCAGCTTCGTTGAAACCTACTTCCATGCTTCTGGGTTTCCCAACCATGTAAACTAAGAAGAATTATCACATCCATTCAACCAGTGGCTAAGGGGGATGGTGTGGATCCAAAATAAGGTTATCATAAAATTATTATGCATCCAATAAGGTTTTATCAAGTTTATATCATATTTGGGGCTGTTTGGAATGATTTGGGCAAAACTAGCAGTTTTGGCCCGGGGAGAACCTGCACAAAGGTGGTTGTCCAAACGTGGTACGACCTCAACGAAATCATTGTTTGAGAGTTTTTATGCGTATTGGGGTGAATTAAATTCCCAAATAAACTTCCATAATAACATTTTAGTGCATAAAACTTCCAGTATGCAAAAAATAGTAAGACTAGTAAGAATTTCCTAGTCAATGAGCAAGAGTATGCATAATTTGATAAATTTCGAATCAGATTTAGTTTAGACGTGTTATTAATGTTTTAAATAGATTAATACATCATATTTTACATATCATATAACTTAATAATTCTTCCCATGGACATTAATACATTATTACTGCATAAAACTGATAAAGAAACCCATCTAAGGGGCAATAAAAGGCTCCACTCATGAAAGATTAACATGAGGGATCTCTAAAATAGAAAACTTATTGTATTTTAGAAGTAATAATGAGTGAATGGGGCTTATAATTTCATAATAATGTTTGTATAACTGATCTCTTCAAAAGGGGGTCCAAAACTGTGGATGGGAGGCCTGAAACTAGCACCAAACTTGGGACTAGGAGCGTAGGTGAAGTTCCCTTCACTAAAGCTCATCTTCAATGAATGGATGGTTTTTGTAGAGGTCGAATCTAAATCTTATGGTGATGTTCCTTTTATCACCATAACCTACACTGAAAATGGAAAGGGAGATAGAAGAGAGGGGAAAGGAACTTGGGGAGCATCACCCAAGAGACTGAGGCACATCACTCAACATAAATCTTAGCTTCACACAACACAAAATAATTCATCAACCAAACTGAGAAATGGAGTTGGAAGCACCCTTAAATAAACCTTGAGTGACTTGGGTGACTTGTTGAGCAAGTCCTTCACATGTTTATCAAGTTGCCACTTGTTAAACCCTAACCCAAATCATGAATTCGCCCTCCTTGAGTAAAATAGCATGTATGACTCTTGAGATATGTTTCCCTGTCAAAAAATTTTCATCCAAATTAGAAATTGCGCCCTCCTTAGGCCCAAAGCCGCATGATTTTTCTTATGACAACTTTTATGCACTTTCTGCTTTTGTAATTGATCCTCTAAATGGAAACTATGCCCTCCTTAGGACCAAAGATGCCTACTTTTTCTTATGATAGATTTTCTACACTTTCTACTTTTGTAACTGATCCTCTAAATGGAAATTGTTCCCTCCTTAAGCCCAAGGTTTCCTGCTTTTAGTTCTGGTTGCTTTTCTTGGATTTTGGTTACTTTCCATCTTTTTTTACTATTTGGTTTTGTCAGTGCCTTTGATAGTTTCTAATTGTCATCCTAGGAAAGTTGGCTTGCCCCAATGCTTCCTCCTGACAAGGAAACTTATATCCACATATTTATTTTCATATTAATTAATAATGAAAAAAATAAAACTAAGTACAAGCCTCCTAAATAATAATTTAACAAAATTCCCTAGGTTAATAAATAAATGTTGCTTTTAATCCCCTAGGTGTTTGGCAAGGTCAACACATTCAAGGTCCCTTCAAGGGAGGGACATGACAATCCTTCCCTCCCAGTGTGCTTTTCCTCAAGCAGAAGCTCTCTAGAGTGCAAAATTTGTCCACCATGTTTCTGTTGCACCACTCTGATCTTAGTCATTTCTTTAATGACCAGTTCTTTCAACAAAATTGTCAACCTAGTTAAGGTAACTAAGTTGAATGCATGGATCCCACTCCCTCCTCTGTAAGGATCCAAATGTTGCTTCCCCTTTTGGAAATTTGTCATTCCAAAGAATGTCAGGATCCCATGGTACTATATGCATCCTCCCAAACATCAGTAACCACCATAAAAAATTATCATCACATAGAATGAAAGTGAGGATGTGGAAATCATACCACTACACTGAAAATTGAAAAATCCCAACGCAAAATTAAATATATGTGAGACTTCCCACCCAACATAAAATTCATTATGTTATTGATACACACCAACACTGAATCTCACAATTTTGTTGCTGCAATGACATAGGTGTGAGTCCCATGTCTGGATATGATTATAGGCATCCTCCAACAACCATAGATTCCCATGTTGCTCATAGAAGATTTAGGATGTGCCTGTTGAAACTCCCTTGGTGTAAGAAAAAGGTACACCCTCCAAGGTGTATAACTCCAACAAGTACCTACCCATTCCTTCCATGGATTAACAAATCCTCCAATTGTCAGCTCCATATGGAAATCTTATTTATTTCACATGTGCACAATCCCAATGGATCAACTCTCTGCCACTAGTCATGCAATCACGACAATAAATGGAAGAATCAAATATAGGAAATGGATTCCTTTTCTACTACTGAGAAGGGGGTGGTGCTCTCTTCAAATCCCCATGTATGAGTGTGGGAGCCTCCTACTCCTTACTTGGCACCACAAGAAAGAATCCCTTGACCCAATTATCATTCTCATGTGTTGTAGTTGTAGTAAAAAGTGTAGAGGATGGAAAGTCATGAACCAAATTGAAACTTCGGTAATACTCATCCACCAGGAAAGTGGGTGAATCCTTCACTCCTTTGATAGGTTTATAAGTTGTACCATCTTGTGCCTCCTCACAAATTAGACATATTTCACCAAGAGGCATCTCCAAATATTTTTGAAAAAGTGCAAGTGCTTGGTCTCCATTTTGTTTTCTCTCAAATCCTTCAGGCACATGCAAATCACAATGCACCTCCTATGCATAGATATTGGAGGTATATGATGGCTGAAAATATATATATTTGTGGCTGCCCATAGGGTAGTAAAATATCAGTAAATCCAAAAGTCTTATCATAGAAGCAAAATGATTTTTTCCTTGATGAATCTCCATCTTGGCTATGTATTCATCCACCCAATCCATGGATGAACAAAATCTTTGGGTTTCTGATTTATGTGGAATGTAATCATCCACCTTATTCACAAATAAGTCTTCTCTCCATATAAGTAGCTCATGAGGCCTCTCCTCCAATGCATGCATGCCAAACAACTCCCTATAGATGTAGGCAAGACTTGCGCATTGTTGGACCTCCATCTCAATGATGTACTTGTCTATCCAATCCCTGGGAAAATAAGTACCTTTACTTGCATATATGAATGGTATGTATTCTTGAATGTATTGCTGCAATAAGTCAAATGTTTGGCCAAGATCTTTTATGGCATCTCCTTTCACCAACACTTGTGAATCAGAACTTTCCTCCCGTTTTCTTCCGCACGAGGTCATCACCTCCACTATGTCATCTGCCATGTGAAAATCACCATCTTCTATGTAGGATAGGGTGTGTGATGAACTCAACTCTTTTGAAGTTGATCATTCTGCATTATTTATTCTTGAAGGGCCCTCTGTGTGCTCTTCAATGAATTATTGGTGATCCCCAAATTACTAGAGAGCCTTTATTAATCTTTTCCTTCCTTCTTGAGTGCACTATGGTACATTTCAGCCACCATGAGGAGATGTTCTCTATCAGATATTAAGTTCATACATCTCTCCTTCATCTTTACCGTGCCTTCTTTCAGTGCTATGAACTCTTCTAGAAATAAATCTTCTTCCAACTCTCCTACAGAAGTTGTCCAACAACATCTGGTCACCAAGGCATGGATGGATGGATGGATGGCTATTGTAGAGGTCAAATATGAATCTTAGGGTGGTGTTCCTTATCTCACCATAACCTGCACTGAAAATGGAAAGGGAGATAGAAAAGAGGGGAAAGGGACTTGGGGCGCATCACCCAAGAGACTGTGGCACATCACTCAACATGAACTTTAGCTTAACTCAACACAAAATAATTCATCAATCAAACTGAGAAATGGAGTTGGAAGCACCCTTAAATAAACCTTGAGTGACTTGGGTGACTTGTTGAGAAATTCCTTCACCTGTTGAGCAAGTTTCAACATGGTAAACCCTAACCCTAATCATGAATTCGCCCTCCTTGAGGAAAATAACATGTATGAATCATGAGAGATGTTTCCCTGTTAATAACCTTTCATCCAAATTAGAAATTGTGCCCTTCTTAGGCCCAAAGTTCCCTTCTTTTGCTTATGACAACTTTTCTACACTTTCTACTTTTGTAATTGATCCTCTAAATGGAAACTACGCTCTCCTTAGGCCATGAGTTGTCTTCTTTTTCTTATGACAACTTTTCTGTACTTTCTGTTTTTGTAACCGATCCTCTAAATGGAAACTATTCCCTCCTTAGGCCCATAGTTGCCTGCTTTTACTTCCTGTTTTTCTTGGTTTTTGGTTACTTTCCATCTTTTCTAACTGTTTTATTTTGTTAGTGTCTTTGACAGTTTTTAATTATCATCCTAGGCAAGTTCGATTGCCCCAATGCGCCCTCCTGACATGGAAACTTATTTCCACATATTTATTTGCACATTAATTAATAATGAGAAAATAAAACTAAGTACAAGCCTCCTAAATAATAATTTAACAAAATTCCCTAGGTTAATTGATTAATGTCACTTTTAATCCCCTCGGTGTTTGGAAAGGTCAAAACCTTCAAGGTCCCTTCAAGGGAGGGACATGACATCAGTTGTTCCATACTGGTGGATGCATTGGATATGATGAAGTGAGCATATGTTTAGAATCCAACTTCTGAATTCCAACATGAAGAAAACAAAAAAAGATAGAAATAGATGTAATCGTGTTGCACTCTCCTTCATTACCATCATTCAGATTGACTTCATATTGGAGCGGTGTGGGTTTTTTTGTTTGTTAAAGAGAGACTATGAAACATTGAACCGATGCCACTGTTAAGTTAAATTGATGTTATGATCATATCGTTATGTGACCTGCTCAGAATTTGCTGCCAATTTGTTGATGGATTGAACCTGTACATATTGAACCATGAATAAAGTAAGGTATGTGTGGTGGCCTATTTGTTGATATGTGTAAAGATTTGAGTGAAGGAAGATGACATTGTTACTTGAGCGTATTCATTGATTTTGGAGCTTTCAGATTCATGTGGGTTTGTTTTACATTAAAAAATACTTTGTTTTATTGAGTATGTGAGTTTGCAATGAATTATGAAAGACCAATTATTAAACATAATAACATAATTCAAGCTAGTGTGTGAGAAATCCTTAGCCTTGCCACAAGTTGGTCACTAGTTTGGTTATGCCTACGTATTTTATATGTTGATGGGTTATGTGAATCCAGTAACATCAGTACATGTTATTATTGGGTCCTTATGTGTTTGTGTATAGGTCAAGTTATATGATTGACTTCTAGATACATTTAGTATCTAGAATACATTCCTAGAATTGTCTAGCGGGTCTTGTGAAGCCAAGAACGACAGTAACATATGGAAGTATGTCCATAAAATGGTCCAGTTACTTGACTACTTTTCTAGAAAATAAGTTTCCATCCCCATGTCAAAGGTATGGGAGAAGCCTCTTTTAAGTTGGATTCGGGAGATTCCATGAAGATGAAGGATGTCATGTATTTCACAGGACTAAATAAGAGTATCCTTTCTATCGTAGCATTAGATAATAAAGGTTTTAAAGTTGCTTTTGTAGACGTTGAAGTTATTATGTTGAAAAAAGGAAACACTATAAATGATGTAGTAGTGATTGGAGTTGAAGAAGGAGGACTCTATAGATTAAAGGGTCATGAAGACTCAACACTGATGATTAGCACCATCATCTCATGTGAGTTATGGCACATAATACTTTCTCATGTACATTACAAAGCATTACCAATTGTGAGCAAGGCGGTGACATGTTTTCCAGAGATTCTGATAAACCATGAGAGAGTGTGCAAAGGATGTGCACAAGGAAAGAATACCAAGAACCCTTCTCCAAACAGTAGTAGTAAAGCAAAAGGGATTCTAGACATTGTTCACTCATATGTATGTGGACCAATGCAAACTACTTCATTAAGTGGGTATGTTTAATATGCTTCCTTCATTGATGACTACTCCCACAAAACTTGGACCTATTTCTTGAAGAAGAAGGATGAAGTGTTTGAGAAGTTCAATGATTTTAAGGCTCCTGTAGAAACCTCTCTGAAAAGAGGATCAATGCCTTAAGATCAGATAATGGAAGAGAATGCACATCAGTTGAATTCAATGAGTACTACATAGAAGTCGGGATTAAGAGGGAGCTCACCATTCCCTATAATCCACAACAAAATGGCGTGGCATAAAGAAAGAATAGATATATCATGGAAGTTGTAAAAACCATGATCCTTGATCAAGATCTACCTATGCACCTGTGGGAAAAAGTAGCTAGAACAACAGTACATGTGCATAATAAAATCTCCCACAGTGCCCTTAGGAATAAGACTCTAGAAGAGGTGTTTACTAGAGAAAAGCCTGAAGTCAGTCACCTAAAAATATTTAGTTGTCTGGTATACATACACCTTCCCAAAGCAAAAAGATCTAAGTTGGATCCTTCGGGAAAGAAGGGATTGTTTGTAGGATATAGTGAGCAATCAAAAGCTTACCGAATATATATCCCAGGATACCATCAAATTGAGCTAAGTAGAGATGTTATTTTTTATGAAGACACAACTTTCAGAAAAATCAAGGAAAGACAAGGAAGTCGAAGAGGAGCATGAAACTCCTAGAGTTGCAGAAGTTTCCAAACCATTCATAAATTAGGAGGAAGAACAGATACCAGAGGACCATGACATGACAGAACCTCAGAGACCTGAAGAATTTCCTAGTTAGATGATCTCACGCAAAAGAAGGCTTGCTTGGGCACGATAAGTAATTGAAGAAGCAGAAAGACATGGTGTCCCAAAAGGAACCATAAGAAAAAGAAAGAAGCCAAAGCCATACCCCAATTATGTGGCTTTGATTTGAAATATCATTGACAAAGAACCTACATGCTTTGAAGAAGCAATAAAGAAGAAGGAATGGATAGATGCCATGGTCGAGGAATACCGATCCATTATAAAGAATGATGTATGGGACGTAGTACCAAGACCAAAGAACAAGTCAGTAGTATCCTCGAAATGGATCTACAAAACAAAACACTCAATAGATGGCAGCATAGAGAAGTACAAGGCAAGATTTGTAGCTCGCAGGTTCTCTTGTAAAGAAGGAATCGAGTATGAGGATACCTTTGCACCAGTAGCAAGGTACACCTCAATTAGAACCATCCTTTCCTTATCATCCAAGATGAAGTGGAAGTTACATCAGATGGATGTAAAGATAACCTTCCTAAATTGAGTAATAGAAGAAGAAGCATACATTGAACATCCACAAGGTTTTAAGTCGGGTAATAAAAAAACTCATGTATGCAGACTTAAGAAGGCATTGTATGGGCTGAAGCAAGCACCCAGAGCATGATATGGAAAAACTGATGGTTTCCTGATGATTTTGGGCTTTACCAAGAGTAAACCAGATTCCAACCTCTACTATAAAGTTGAGGATGATGGGATTATGATATTACTACTAGATGTAGATGATTTATTTTTGACAGGAAAAGACAAGCCCATCAATGAATGCAAGAAGAAGCTCGCTGCAAAATTTGAGTTGAAAGACCTTGGAATGATGCACTACTTTCTAGATCTTGAAGTATGGCAGTATCTAGACGAGATTTTCCTAAACCAAGGAAAATACGCAGTAGAGATCCTAAAGAGATTTGGTATGATGGATTGTAAGGCTATGACTACTCTGATGACAACAAATTTGAAGCTCTTAAATGATGATTCTTCAGAGATATTGGATGTTACCTTATACAAACAAATTATTGGTTCACTTATGTACTTAACCAATACAAGGCCAAATATATGTTTTGTTGTAAACACTTTAAGTCAATATATCGTGAATCCCAAACATATTCACCTAGTAGGATCAAAACATGTGACGAGGTACCTAAAGGGGACTTTAGATTATGGTCACAGATATGCATCATATGGCGAGATCCGATTACACGGATTTATAGATTCAGATTGGGCAGGAAGATCCGAAGACAAAAATAACACTTTAGAATGTTTTTTTAGTTTGGGATCAGGCATGATCTCATGGTTTAGCAGAAAGCAGTCCAATATTGCACCTAGTATGATAGAAGCCAAATACATTACAACAAGTTCAACTTGTAGCGAAGCAGTATGGCTTTGCAATATGTTGGCAGGATTATTTGATATAGAGGTGGACGCAACTGATATCCATTGCAATGATCAGAGTTGTATTAAGATGACAGAAAACCTGGTGTTTCATGATAAGTTTAAACATATCGAAATAAGATATCACTACATCTGGGATATGGTGCAGAAGGGAGTTGTAAAGCTCAAATATGTTCCTACATAGGAACAAGTGGAAAATATATCGACTAAGCCTCTCTCTCGTGTAAAGTTTGAATACTTTTGAGACAAGCTTGGTCTAGTCCAAAAGGACCTCCCTCGAAAGAGGCAGTAGAAGAGGTTGAAGGATTTCTATTGCAGTGGTGTGGTAGCTCAGTCTAGGGTAGGGTATGTCTGGCTAGGCTTGTTGTCCCGAAAGAGTTAATAAGTTAGACGAGGCTTGTTGATCCTTGGGGGATCAGTATCTCTGACTAGGTTTGTTTGGCCCGAAAGGGTTAGTAAGCTAGACAAGGCTTGTTTGGTCCCCAGGGAGATCCATATTTCTGACTAGGCTTGTTGTCCTGAAAGGGTTAGTAAGTTAGACAAAATTCCTAGGTGGATATACCAGAGAACTCACTGTGATGTTACTCCAAAAGACCAAAGGGAAAGAGGTGGTTTCAATATTCCTATACTGATGAGGCAGGTTCAGTATTCTCATACTGATGTTCATGAGGTAGGTTTAGTATTTGCATACTGATATTGATGAGGCAGATTCAATATTTTCATATTGATGTTGATGAGGTAGGATCATTATTCTCATACTGATGTTGATGGGGTAGATTCAATATTTTCATACAGATGTTGATGAGGTAGATTCAGTATTTTCATACTGATGTTGATGAGGTAGGATCAGTATTCTCATACTGATGTTGATGAGGTAGATTCAGTATTCTCATACTAATGTTGATGAGGTAGTTTCAGTATTTTCATACTGATGCTAATGCACAGGTTCAATACTTTCATACTTATCATTGATGAGGTGGTTTCAGTACTTTACTGATTATACAAATAATGATCTACCATTTATTTGTTGATGATGAGGTTTTAGCACTAGCATGGTAATGATGTTGTTGTTTTTATTTTAGTATTTATATACTAATGTTTCATGTAGATGCTTCAATATTTACTCACTGATATGGAAAAAGATGATCCAGTATCCACATATTGACGTGACAAAAGAAGATTCAATATGCACATACTGATATTGCAGAAGAATATTCAATATCCACAAACTCATGATACATAAGAAGATTTAGTATCCACATATTGATATTGCATAAGAAGACTCAGTATCCACATATCGATATTGTAGAAGAAGACTCAGTATCCACATACTAATATTGTAGAAGAAGACTCAATATCCACATACATATATTACAGAAGAAGACTCAATATCCACATACTGATATTGCAGAAGAAGACTCAGTATCCACATACTAATATTGCAGAAGAAAGACTTAGTATCAACATACTGATATTGCAGAAGAAGACTCAGTATCCACATTACATAAGAAGACTCGGTATTCACATATTGATATTGCAAAAGAAGACTCAGTATTCACGTATTGGTATTGCAGAAGAAAGACTCAATAGCCACTTATTTATACTGCAGAAGAAGTTACAGTAGATGATCCAATATTCTCATACTGAGAATAATGATGAAGATGCATGATCTTGTTCCAAAATTTCCTATGACATATAGAGTCTCACCAATCAAATGTACAATGGTGGTAGTGGTTGTTGTTGGTATAGATTACCTTCCTAGTTAAGAGGGAATGTTAAAATATTGTAACTTCGAAAGATATTATAGTTGTACTAATTGTATTCCTCCTTTGGCAGATGTCATTGATGTAATTGGTCATGTAAGAGTCATTGAATAAATCAATGTAAACATCTAGATGTAAGTCGCGTCAATAATACCCTTGAGTTGCTATAATAAATATTATTTTGGTGTCCTACTAGTCAAGTCAGCTCTGTCAGTTAGACAAGTCAGCCCTGTTAGGGTTTAGGTCAAGTCAAGAGTCAAATATAAATAGGGAGTCACCTCCTTCATTTGTACTCAGTTCACTCAAGTTAGTCTGTAAGAGGAAGAATACGAAGTGCGCCCGAAAGAGAGAGGAGGAGTTGTCTTGGGGTTTTACACTGTTTTGGTTGAGTTCTATACTGAGGAAGTTTTGTTGGGGTTTCTCCCCCATGAGGGTTTCCCAGGATAGACATTTGTGTTCTCTTGTTCGACTGTACTTGTTGTTCTTTCAGTGATCCTACCATTGTAAATTGTCTTAGAATATCATCTAAGCAATTAAGAAAACTTAACAGACCATAAGTACACCAACAAGTGATATCAAAATTGGAGAAGTTTAAGCAAAATCAGTTGGTCCAATTGGTTTATAGGGGTTTTTGGTCTGAATCAGTGTACAAAATAGAAAGAGGCTGATTCCAACACAGAATCATCCTCCCTGCTCAAAATCGTCCAATTTTGTACATACCGTACAAGGGTGCACTTTTCCTCAATTTTTTATCTTTAAAAAAACAAAAAAACAAAAAAGTTAAATTAAGGTGGGCGGAAGTAACCCTAGGCCGTTGCTAAAGCTATATAAAGGGAGATAACATGATATATATATATATATATATATATATATATATATATATATATATAGTAAATGACAACATTATATTTTTAGGGTAAAGTGACATTCTCCTTATCTTTCATTTTCTATCCTTTTACTTCAACTTTTAACATTACCATTAATTGTTTCAGGATATTTGAGAGCGGTTTCAACCTCATCAAACTTCAAATGTGTATACTTGTTTATCCCATTTAGTATTCAACAAGCTTAACAATTTTTAGTATTTCAAGATTGCAATGTTTCCATTAGATTCTATCAGGTGTGAGGGTATGGGATTGGCATTTAATCAAGCACATCAAACCCTCTATGTACATTGTTGGTGGTGGTGTTGATTGTTCAGATTGATGTTGGTGGCCTCAAAACTAGTTTTTGAAGAATCCCTAGTTTATAGCCTATTTATTAATGTACTCTGGTTTATATATGGATTACACTCAATGATATTTTGGTTGTATGCACTCTTTCTATATACATGAGAATACTTTGCATATTTGTGTATAATGCTTTTTCAGATGGACACACACACGTTCAAATTTTGAATATTTGATGTATAATTTGGTCAATTGGTATCGTGGTCCTTTTTTTTTGTCCAGTTCCAGTTCTCACGGTTGGTCAGTTTTTATAACACTGGTATAAAGGTTATTATTCAATATTGTTAGTTGAATTTCTAGATTGGAGGTTGTGTAAGAAATGGCAGTTGAGTGCATGGCATACAAAATTAAATGAAATGATTGTTGCTTGAAAGAAACTACAATTTTATTGAGAAGTTGGACGAATAGGTTCTGTATGGATGGTAAATGTGGATGTGTACAGACAAATCCACACAACATATTGATGAGGTATGTATGAAACAATATATTCTATTGCTAATACGTACTATACGAATTATGTGTAAATTTCTATTGTATACAACAATTGAGGAATTAAGGGTTATCCCTAATTAACCCAATGTAGTGGACAGTGCTTGTTCACTATGAAATTGACGAAGGAATTCTATAATGTTATATACAATATATGAGTAATTTATAGAATGATTACAATGAGCCGCGTGGCAGTGTACATATGTGCATTAATTGGTCGTGAGGTAAGAGGTACATCCTTTGACCTTTCATCTAGCTCAATTGATATTATTTATTTATTATTATTATAATATTTGTGTTTGTTATAGCTACTGGCAAACATGGATTCATCAAGAAATTATTTAGGGTATCAACATCATGAAGTAAAATTAGCATCAAGAACCTGGGAAAATCCAAGTCTCCATCAAACTGTCACCCTACTAAAAGTTGTGATGAAAATTACAAGTGGACACCTATGCAATATGTGGGGTAACATAAGCTATCTTCATAGTGTAAATTCATCACATACCATCTCTCATGTGTCAATTCATCGAGGACCATCCAAGGGATAAATGTACATGGTGTACCACAAATCTCATCAGTACCCCAAACATGGTGTAAACACTTTCAGAGTAACCCAAAAAACTAATAGTAGGTCAATATGAAGAAACCTGAGGTCTCATTCTTTGGTACTTGAAGTGGTGTGAACCTCTAATTGGTGTTTGTTTCCCAAGTATATGAGACAACAAGGAACAAATAGGTGATCCTCTTGATGGTATTTGATTAGGGAGGTCCATGCAAAGACTATGATTTATCTTTGAAAATCTCCCTCACGAAGAGGGCTAGGCATCTTTGGTCAAGGTACTAAAACAATGTGGAGAGGGAGACACCTTCATGGTAAAGACAATAATACCTCGCTTTGATCTCATTGTAGATAGGAGATATGAAAATGAGATGCTCCTTTGACTCTATGTCATGTAAGTTTCAAAGATAACAAGTCCTATTTGGCCATGGGATGTGGTGGTTAGTATCAACTTGAAGTTGATGAGAGCCTACATGAAACCAATGAAGGGGGATTTGGAGGCCATGAACCTAGTGTGTGCTGTATATAAAGCTTTGACAATAAGATTTCCCCTTAGATGCAGAAAGTGCTCGGAATAAAAAGTCATCTTGCTGCTAATATTAGTAGGGGGTGCAATCTAAGTAACCTAGATATATTGCCTATATATATCCTCTTTGATAACATGGTTCAAGGCTTGTTTAGATGTAAGAGATTACTTGAATCGTTTAATAAGTACTTGATTGGGGGGAGTTGATAAAGAGAAGTGACCATTGATTGAAGTAACTTGCAAGCCTCCAACCTCCAAAAACCAACAATGAATTTGCCAAGTGAGCTTATAGAGGCAACAACCACATAAGAACAAAGAGCTAGGTAGAGGTACCAATCCCTACGACACATAGAATATCCTAAATATGGATTCCGTGAAGGAAAGAGACAAGTCTGAAATGACGTTGAGCCATAGATGATAGACCTTGAACTTTTCCTGGATGATCGGTCATGGAATTGTCTATTTACAATGGATGATGCATTGAAGAAGAAGGTCCTAGGCTCTCTTCATCCTAGCCCAATCATCCTGAAGAAACCTATGTCCCCAGTCCTTGGAACCATAAAGGATAGTGGGTTTGATGATCCTCTCCACGAGGTACATGTTGAATGAGATATCTTGAAACTACCTCTAAAAACACTATCTTTCAAGTCGGTATGGGGTCATTTAGGTTTATCTAGGGATCATTAAACTCGATCAAGTATAATTATATTGTCTTATTAATATATGCTATATTTAAATAATATATCTATTTAAGATTTGACTCATATGATAGAGTTTGGAGGGATAAGATCCTATCATTATATATTTATTTTCATAATTGATGACCTTTAGCTTGTTGATGCTTGGGCATGTAACCATTTCTCAACTATGGTGTTGGGCATGATATAGATTTGGTGGTTTGGGCTTATCTTATGGTTTGCAGCTGGGTTCAAGTGTGGCTATGGAGTTTTGGATTGCAATTCAAGGTTCAACAAGCTGGGTGGTTTTGCACATCTTTTATAAGCTATGCAGGTGAGTTGAAATTCCCTTTGCAAAGGGAGTGTGTTCTACTATTATAGGTTGTGTGTTCTTTACGCTAGTTGTTGTCCTTACAATGTGGTTGGGTTATAGTGTCCCATCATTGACATTGTTACGGTTTAGGACTTGTTTGAGTTGTAGCCTAGGATGTTTTGTTTACCCTATGCCCTAGCAATGTTGTTTGGGGGAAAGGTTCATGTCTAATTATCGGATGCAAGTAGACAGTTCCTTATCCCATTTTACATGTAAAATTCAGTGCCCACCCCTTTCGGCTTGAGGCGGTTTTTCATTTGGTCTCACTCTTACATCGTATTTAGAGCTTCACTAACTCAACACTAGGGTGTGATCGATATCCATACTTGGACGATCTCTTATCACAATCCATTGCCTTAAACTACCCTTTGGGCTATACTAGATCCTGGTTCGTAGGGGTGATGGATCTTTTGGCATCTGTTGGCATTGGGATGGACCAACTTTTTCCATTTCGGTATTACTTGGACGTGCCTGACCGCCTTTTACCTACTAGACACAAGTTAAACATAATCACTCGAGACGACATCTATAGACATCTTGTGTAGGTCAGTTGTACCAACCCTCAGGGAAAGTTACATCTAAAGATGTCCTTAAATGTTGCACATGTCATGGATATGAGGGACATTCTCATTGTTGGGACCCTTACACACTCAACCATTGGACACATGCTCTTGCCTCTTTGTATGCCTTTGGGCTAGTTCAGAGTGGGTTCTTATATTCTCAGGGTTGAGACAAATCACTAGATTGATTGATCAGACAAGATTTACTATGTTTGTCATCTTGGGGAGGTTGAGACCGAGGAAGAATCCTTCTTTCAGTGTCTTATTTATTACGAGATTTGTGGGCGGTTTCATTGTCGCTTCAAAGGCCTTCTTCTTGTGGAATCCTAGTCTTTGGTTGTTTCTTTAGGTATTCGAATAAAATATGTCTATCCTTATACTTACAGGTGGCCCTCTAGATCTGATCCCTTCTCCTCTGGCGACATTTGTAGTCAAGACTAGCCTCCACTTAATAGATCATTTCCTTCTTTCCGGTGCTCCCCTCCTTTAGGGGCACTAAGAGACTAACAACGAATGATATTACTTCTGATCGCAGACCAGTTAGGGAAAGATATATCACCTCTACATCCTACTAACCCCAATGGCATGGGAAACCTTGGCCCTATCCCAACAATTGGTCAACTACATTCATATCACAGTGGCAAGTTCCCCACTCTCGACGACAGTGCACTACCCATTATAGCTCTTCTTCCAGTTCTTCTTCTAGACATATTGCTATTTTGAGATTCCTTCATTCGGCCTTAGATGTTAGGAGAGATGCTTCCAGTGCTCCCAATGTCTCTAGTGTGCTATGACATTCTCACGATTTTTGTATCATAGATCATAGATCCTCTCTTTTTATACATTTTTCTTTTGTATCAGCTCTCTTTGTACTTATCTCAAGCCTCGATTGGCTCTCCTTCTTTGGAGATATCTCTTTATGGATTTATGATAGGGTTTCACATCTTGCTTTATAGAGGAGCCACCTTAACGCTCCCACTTTGTACGAACATCTTGACAACACATAGTCCAATTGACCTAATTTTATGGGCATCGATTGGACATTAATACACTTATCTGATCTTGCCTTATGTATTTTTATTCATTTTTTATTACTCTCTCTCTCTCTCTCTTTAAAATTTTGGATAGGCTCATGTTGATTCCTAGATTTTTGCATGGGAATTCATAAAGGGATCGCTTGTTACCAAGCCACATGCTAGTTCCTTGCACGCTCCTTGAGATTGTGTATAGGGATAATTTCTTCAGTTGTTTGGTGGTCTCTTCCTATTTTGTCTTTTGTATGGGGATGTGGTGTTTGTTCTGATAGTTTCAGAGGGTATTTTTTATGTAATCTACCCACAACTAGCATGTGTGGCAATAGACAATCCTTGTCTTTTTTTTGTAGTATGTTTTCTTTATTTTTAGAAGCATAGTTCAAAAATCAAACACACTGGAATTTTCAAGCAAAGCACTCAATCAAATTATGGGTAAAGTAATATACTTATGTCTTATCACTCTTGTTTGAAGTTGTTGGTTATCCCTAGAGAATTAGGAATACTTAAACAAAATTATACGTTTAAATTATTCACATTTAAGTTTTATAAAGTCAATGGTACAAGTGTGTTTACTATATATGAGCTCATTGATGAGCAGGTTATTAATTCGAGGTCTATATTTGTCTTTTAGTTTGTAGGTGAAAATAGACATGTTGTTTTTTGTCTCGATCTTGTTGGATCATGTCATTTGATAGATTGTCTTGAATTTTTTGTTTTTTGAGTTTCTTGTCTCGTGACAAACAATCTGAAGGAAACACTAGAAGTCTAAAGTTTTTGGAATAGTACACTATATATATAAATAAGAAAAAGACAATCTTGTAACTTTGATGTTTTTTTGAATAACAACTTACAACTTTTCTTGTGTGAAAAAGAAAATGCTTACTTTATATAGTTTTATTTATTGCTAAATTAATAATATGTATAGATATGCATTCTCATATCTCATGCCATTTTCATTTTATAGGTTGTGAGCTGTTATATGTATGCCATAGTATGTGTAACTTGATAACATCTAAATACTTGATGGCTTCTATCTAATTGCCTCATCGACATAGGCAACAATTAGTTAGTGGGTATTTTCTTGATGTCTCCTTCCCCAATCATTAGAGGCCTAACAAGTATAATTTTTCAAAGCATGCATGGCCTAACATAAAATCCTCCTATACATATGTGGTGCATTTCACTTGTGACATCACTAATTTTACTACTACTTTTTGCTAAATAGCTTATCACTTACACAATTACTATTTGAAAGAGGTCTAAAAATTAGAGGTTTTGGATGGTGCAACCTTTTTTTACCTTGATTAACATTTTTTTATTTGCAAAATCCAAATATAGCTACATTTTTATCTAGATTAATTTTGATGGTAGAAATGACATTAACACCCTCAAAAACCCCTAAAGCAACCAAAATTTTATAATTTAACAACTATAAACTGAATTTTGAAAAATTGCAATCAATTTTTTCTAAAATATTTAAAAAAAAATCATCCATTCTTACTCAAATAATAGTATCTCTACTGATTTAATATCTTAACCGATAACCGTACCCCGTCGTTCGAATCAGACTTCCATTTCATGCGTTCTTTTATTGGGGGATTTTAGTGACCCTTACAAAGAGCGCGAGGCAGATAAGTAGCGGTAAAGGCCCCGACACTTGACTCGCGTTCTAGAAACTTGGATGGATGGCTTGAAATGTCCTGAACGTTTAAAAGGGCATTTGCAAATCGTTCATGCTCTAGGTTTGGCCAAGCCAAATAGTAAGCCAGCCCAGCTATAGAGTTACAAGCCTATGGTACGAACTGTTCCACCTCCTTGACCTCTTACCTCGTGCGAGTGATAAATCCCTTCCCCAATGTGGAAAAGCGTTAAAACCCTTAATTTATTGGATTTATATACTCAGGTCTGTGTTTTCTTTTTAGGGACCTTTAATTCCCTTCTACAACTGCTCTGAAACTTCTCTGAATTTATTCCATTTATTGGAGCAATGTAATAAGATTTGCTTCTACAATTGCTCCGAAACTTATCCGAATGTCCTCCTAAAGCAAACATATCCATTCCACATAGGAAGAGCTTGACACTTAGATCTTGCAAGTTTATAATCAGGGTGGGACTGTTATATCATCAAGGAGAAGATGGCACATGTCAAAGGTGATGCAACAGACCACAGTGGTGGTAAAAAAGGTTTGGAAGGCACAGGGCTGGTCCTTCCTGTGAATATTCATGGAAATCTGAAGAGTGCCCACGATGATAATGAGCTTAAGGACCTTGTCAAGCAGCTCAAAATGAGGAAAACACCGGTGGGTACATTGCATTTAGAGTTTCTGAATTGTACTTTGTTTTACTTTTACAAAGTATTCGAAGAGAATCATCAGGACTTTAGAATCTTCTAGACTGAAGCACACATATACATGCATATTCACAAAAGGTAAAATGGTCTGGAATACCACATGCACAAGTTTAACATAAACGCTAATATGTTTCTGTAGGCGGTAATTAGCTATGGAGCTTCCTGGTAAGTTTGAGATGCTTTTACTCTACAATGGATCAATAAACTACTATTGTATCTTCATATAAATGTGAACCTTTCTCAGTTGTTTTGATTCTGTGATTTTCCTTCATGTGTGCTTTTCACAATGTTTTGCAAGACATGTCGCATGCTTTTGAATTACTGTTATCATTATCTATTTTTAGGGATTGCATTGAGGTTGACATTCTTGCTCTCAAAATAATGGAGTTCTTTTATTGGTAACTGAGCAAATTGTATATCTTGTAATGAGTCCAAGGATTGTTATAAGTTATGACATCGCCTCCTAACAGGTCCCCAAAACAAAGTAAGTTATACAACAACTTTGCATTGGTTTCTAATAGACCACAATGAGATAGTCTCTCAATAGCTGCCAGATACAGGAAAAATGGACCATATTGTAGCAGTAAGAGGCTTTACTTGGTTTCTAACAGAACACAATGAGATAGTCTCTTAATAGCTCCCAGATACAGGAAAAATGGACCATATTGTAGCAGTAAGAAGCTTCACTTGGAAGAGTGACAAGTTCCTAATGTGTTAAACATGTTCATACCATATATGATATATGTTGTCAATGTTCCACCAAGTTTTACGGGATGCAGTGACACAGGAGTGGGGAAGTGTATCTGGGGACATAAGGAAGCACCCCCCAAATTCTAGGGAAAATCGTAGGGGATGTCAGGGTCTTTGACATAGGAGACACCACCTGACATACTAAAAAATGTAAATTAAATATTTGAAAACTGAAACAACAATTATTGAAATCTTATACAAAAAAATCACCAATTACATACATTAAAACATGTAACGTAATAAATCATAAATGATACTTGTGATGATGTAACATAATACAATAATCTTGATTCACAAATTATCAATGACCATTGTATTTCTCATTATATTTATAACATTCAAAAGACATAGATCTAAGTAATAAATCATAAATGATACTTGTAATGATGTAACATAATACAATAATCTTGATTCACAAATCATCAATGACCATTGTATTTCTCATTATATTTAGAACATTCAAAAGACATAGATCTAAGTTTGATAACAACTCATCTAAGAACAGGTAAAATAACAGATGAGTATAACTGCTCTAAGGTAATGTCCCACTAGTCTCTGCATCCAGCTATTGCATGAAATACAGACCAACCATGGGAATGTCACTATCTGAATCAGAATTATTTGCATTCTTCAGAATACTCAATGGAAGAACAACCGGCCTGAGTTGTGCTTCATCAGGTCTCTCCTCATCTACTAGTGCATTTTTACATACTTTTTGTTGTTGTTGTTATTTTTTTGTCTTTTTTTTCCTCGAAATGGTTGGTCAAAAGGGAGCATGGGAGCATCTTTATTTTCTGAGGGTGATGTGCCCAACTGCTTCCCTTTGCATCCTCCTCAAAAGAGTATCCATGTCTTGAGAGAGTGGGGAGCACGGGGAGTGTGTCCTCTACCCTTGGGAATGCATCCCTGTGTTACAGTCGCTTTCACTTTGAAAAGAAAGTAAACCAAAACAACATTTTAGCAACTACCTTTTTTTTTAATGTTGGATTGAATGATCATGTTACGACATCTGTGTGGAGAAAACATGTCCAATGTTTAAAAGTTAAAACTACTTGGACAAAAAATCAACTAATGTTTATATTTAAAAGGCTTGCAACATGATGCATTGCGCTTCGCATGTTTTATTGGAATTGTTGAATTTTTATATTTTGCAGATCTGATATGATTATGTATCAGAATATTATACTGATTTTAACTTTTTTTTGGCAAATACACTTGAAGAATAAAACATTCACCATAGATCAATCAACACAATAGGCACAAGAATTTTACCCTGGGGAAACCTTTTAAAGGAATAAAACCCCAGCAAGAATAATCTTCCTTAATATGAGATAACTGAGTTTACATGAGCAGATTTAGAGCAGACTTTTTACATAAAATTAAGTTGCCCTTAGGACATACATACCAAGGTCTGAAGACGAAAATGCCAAGAGAAGAAATGGTGAGAGGGCTGCCTACTGATATAAGCCCTTCTGAAGACGACGTCATCCGTGATCAATCGCAAGCCCTCTCAACAGTCAACATTGACTCTGTTAAGGCTGCCTTGACTTATATCAGCCCTCTTAGGGCCTGCCGTAATCAGTATTAGCTCTGTTAGGGCTTCCGTGACTTGAAACAGCCCTGCTGTGACTGTGATGGCCCTCTTGAAGCCTGCCATGACCCCGAGGGCCTGATCTCTGTTATCCACAGCCCTTTTAGGGCCTGTCCTTACTTTTGCAAGGTGGCCTCAGCCCTTTTAAGGGCTTTCTACTGTGTTGAGGGTAGCCGCAGCCCTCTTAATCCCTGATTACCGTTATGACAGCCCTGTTAGGGCTTCAACAACTTCACAGTAGCCCTACTAGGGCAAGTTCAAACCCTTGGATCACAGGTTCAGACCTCGGCATTCTAGAAGCAGGCTTCGGCAGCCTAGGAACAGACCTTGGCAACACCGTATTGATAAGCAGAAATCAGATTTGATGGACCACAGCCCTGTGGGGCTAAGTCAGACTTTTGGTTGGCTGGAACAGGCTCTTGGCAGCCTTCCTGAAACCCTCAGCAGGCTAGATTTGGAAGACGTCAACCCTGCTGAACTAGGGCAGACTCTCGACACTCTTGTTGGAGGAGATATCAGCCTTGTTGGAGTTAAATTTGAGCTACAGCAGTCTTCTTGGGAGACACATCAGCCTTGTGGGAGAAGCCTGTGAACTTGCATGCCGATCCAAGCCTTAAAATTAATAGGGCTGAGATAAAGAGGATAAACACCAGCTGAAGATACCCCAACGAACTCTTGGACAGAAGTAGAATGACTGAAGAAAGAATGAGTTGATGTGATGAGAGTGTTCCATATTTATATTTCATCATTGAGAGTCCATTCTATAGATTTAGGAGTCAACAAATAATTAAATACATAATTAGGGCTTCCATTGTTTTATTTTCACTTTTAATCCTTCATTAGGGGTCTTGATTTTTTATCTTGGCTTTTAGCCCTTCACTATTGGGCTTTTATGTAATGTTCCGTTACTGATAAATAGGGAATTGACTGAGGACATTTAATACCGGGAGCATATTATAACAATTATTCAGTATTATTAAGTCATCAGTATAGTAAAGAGGGCCATCAGAGTTATTATCATAAAGCATGCAGAGCATGCAAGCCTTATTTCTTCAGACTTAAGTCAATGAGCAATTAGAATTGCATGCATGCAAAAAGTAAAGTGCAAACCTTAAAAGTGACATGCAAACCCTAAAAGTACATGCTAAAGCTATATAAGAAGGGTAGTTGAACCAAAAAGGGATCTATGATTATTATTATTGAGTTTGGTTTCTAGAGCAGCAGCAACAAGTTGGGGTTGGAGACGAAGGTCTTCAGCTAGCAAGGGGTTTTGGCAGCGAAATCTATTTGCCCGAATCACTTCGGGATAGATCATCTAGATCTATCATCGGTACTCATCATCTTCTTAATTATTGGTTCAATCATCCAGCAGTCAGAGAAAGATTTTATCGCAGGTGCACCCTTTTGTTGTTGGGAAATAGCTGGAAATCCCAGATCCATTTGCTAGCCTTCAGGATTCTGCATGCTACCTCCATTCTTCTGAGCAGGGTTACATCAGCATATTGAGTGATTACTATTCCGTTCCAGGCACATTCAGAGCGTCCACCAGCAAAAATGTGAGGAAAGAGGGCATCATCCCTTCTAAAGCAAATCAATTCACTAGGTGGCTTGAAGGAGGCTAAGCTTCCGCATGCATCCCCTTATCTCTCGGAGGGGACTATACTCTCAGTCCTAGAAAGTTTTAGCAGCAACAAACACTTCCTCTTTCAAAAATGTCAAGATCAGCAGAAGGAGGGCACACTTTCAGCTGGGCGTCAACTGCTGGAGAGGAACACTATTTTCTTATCTTTTTGGCACAACTTGCATGCATCTCATCTATTGACAGAATATCAACATTGTTATCAGTGGTATGTGTATCTTTTCTAACTAAAAGTCTATACCCTACTTTCTCCCCAGATTAGCTATTTTTTAGGGCCGTTTGGCACGACACTTTTTGCATGCACATTTTATTTATCTTTCCAGCACAATTTGAGCATATGAACAACAAACATATTACCAAAGTATCGGTGAATATCAGTTGGGATGTTATAGTGGTATCAGAGCATGTTCCTGGCCAGCTGTGGGCTTGAACATGAAGACAATGAGAAGGATCTTGACTGGAAATATGCAGAGACTAGAAACACTGCAACACTTGCCTCGATATCAGGAATATCTAGCCTTGGGTGATGAGGTATGTGTAGCATTGTCCTTTCAAGACTATTACACCATCAAGTTTGGGAGCCAACCCAAGGATTTGGACTAGGATTTCCTTAAAAACATAGTTGGAGTAGTGGAGAAAGATGAACCCGAAGTACAGGTTGATGGTGAGCTTGATTTGGAGTTAACAGTACACGATGAGGATGTGCATGAGGAGATAGCATTAAAGCCATCCTGTGAGTCTAACGACACCAACACATCCGATAGTCAGATTGTGGACAAGCCGTGTGATGAGTTGGAGTTGGAACTTGGTACACTCTTCATCACCTATAGCAGGAGTCCAGACAGTTACGACAGGAGAAATACATGAGGTGCAAGGCAATGAGCACAACAGTCGAGATAGTGGCCAGTCGCACATGGAGGATAGGGAGAGTTTATACAGGCATGAGATAGAGCTTCCAGATGATAGTCATCGAAAGAAGATTGAACGTGTTAAAGAAAGCATTCTAGCAATGAAAAAGAGGACCAATATACTTCGAGACACCATATTACAGTGAGATGTTGAGCTTACAATTCTTCGAGTTGTATGTACCAAGTCAGCGGTCAGGCTTTCTAGTATTGAAGAGCAATTAGATTCCTTGATGGGGCAACAGAAGAAACATACTATTGCATTTCAAAACAGTCCTCTTCAGAAGTACATAGACAAGGCTTTCAGTAGCTTGAGTCCACATTTGCATAATGGAGGATGGTTTTTACAGGTTGGCCAGGACCGAGAAATTGGGCAGCAGTATATGAGCATTCCAGTTGAAATCAGAAGGGCAGAATGTCAGCTTGGTAGGATTATTCCTTGTGATGGTGCTTACGGACAAGGTCCTTTTTGGGGGTTGGATGGGAGAGAGATTAAGAGTTGGTGTCCTACTGAGTGGGCGATTCTTGGGAAGACAATTCTAGCTAGGGGTATAGTCCCACAAGAGCCTTGGGATATTTGGGATGAAAGATGCACAAGTTTGCATTAGGACCCAGGCGGGAGACCTTGTGAGGGATGGATACAATGTTTACTGTTGGGGTTACTTAGGACTCTACAGGATGCTCCTTGTGTCGATACTACATAGGGTAGCGGTGGATGCATTTTGACCTCTTGAATTCTCAGATTGATTTGGGACACTGGGAATACAGTGACTGGCAGTTTAGTGATTGCTAGAGGATGCTTTCAGGAGGTCTCTTGTGATGGTACCTCGTTTACACCATGGTTAGTTACTCTAGTTATAGGAGGCTTCTATGGGATATCTTGTGAGGGTACCGTGCAGTGCAGTGCTTTGAGTAGAGGGTGCTACAGATCTCCTAGGATAATTTGGGACCTTGGGATCATCCCTGGATTCAGTTGGTTTAGTTGGTTCAGTTTGATTGATTATGGAGTTGTGTTGGCATTGCTCGAGGACAAACAATCTTTGGCGAGGGAGGACTGTAATGTTCTGTTACTGGTAAATAAGGAATTAACTGAGGGCATTTAATATCAGGAGCATATTATAACAATTATTCAGTGTAATTAAGTCATTAGTATAGTAAAGAGGGCCATCAGAGTTATTATCATAAAGCATGCAGAGCATGCAAGCCTTATTTCTTCAGTCTTAAGTCAATGAGCAATTAGAATTGCATGCATGCAAAAAGTAAAGTGCAAACCCTAAAAGTACATGCTAAAGTTATATAAGAAGGGTAGTTGAAGCAAAAAGGGATCTATGATTATTATTATTGAGTTTGGTTTCTAGAGCAGCAACAACAAGTTGGGCTTGGAGACGAAGGTCTTCAACTAGCAAGGGGTTTCGGCAACGAAATCTATTTGCCCTAATCACTTCGGGATAGGTCATCCATATCTATCATCGGTACTCATCATCTTCTTAATTATTGGTTCAATCATCTAGCAGTCAGAGAAATATTTTATCGCAGGTGCACCCTTTTGCTGCTGGGAAATAGCTAGAAATCCTAGATCCATTCGCTAGCCTTCAGGTTTCTAGTCAAGTTTCTGGATGCTACCTCCATTCTTATCAGCAGTGTTACATCAACATATTGAGTGATTACTATTCCATTCCAGGCACATTCAGAGCCTCCACTAGCAAAAATGTGAGGAAAGAGGGCATCATCCCTTCTAAAGCAAATCAAATCGCTAGGTGGCTTGAAGGAGGCTAAACTTCTGCATGCATCTTCTTATCTCTCCGGCGGGACTATACTCAGTTCTAGAAAGTTTCAGCAGCAACAAACACTTCCTCTTTCAAAAACGTCAAGATCAACAGAAGGAGGGCACACTTTCAGCTGGGCGTCAACTGCTGGAGAGGAGCACTATTTTCTTATCTTTCTGGCACAACTTGCATGCATCTCATCTATTAATAGAATATCTACATTATTATGAGTGGTATGTGTATCTTTTCTAACTAAAAGTATTTACCCTAATTTCTCTTCAGATCAGCTATTTTTTAGGGCTGTTTGGCACGACACTTTTCGGATGCACATTTTATTTGTTTTTCCAGCACAATTTGAGCATCTAAACAACAAACATATTACCAAAGTATCAATGAATATCAGTTGGGATATTACATTTTAATCCTCCCTTGGGGTTTCAGGACCATAACTTCTTAAACAAGTCATCTTAAGCATTTTTCTTGGTCTCCATGGTCCACACGTGCCAACTCAAAGTACATCATTATAAATAGGGAAGATTATTCTTGTTTGTCTTGTTCTCCTCATTAACACCAAGGTCCTAGGTTAGGTACTTCAACAAGGGGTGGCCAATCCCTTGAGAAGGTCCCATAGGCCAGTGACCAAGGAGAGGAGTACATTACTTGCTTAGACCAAGTCTAGGGAATCTAGTGATGACCTGGTAACTGGCCAGGTGCCTTAGCCCCAGGTTGCATCAAGTTGACCAATGTCAACTACTTGGTAATTGCCCAAGCGTCTCCATTCTCCCAGAGAATCGCTCTTAGCTCCAGGATGATCTTTAGTCCTAGATTGGAATCAAATTCCTGGCAATTGACTAGGTGACTTCATTCTCCTAGAGAATGGCTCTCAGCTCCAAGATGAGCTTTAGTCCCAGACTGGAATCCAATTCTTGGTAACTGACCAGGTGCCTCCATTCTCCCAGAGAATGGCTCTTAGCTCCAAGTTGAGCTTCAGTCCCAGACTAGAATCAAATTCCTGGTAACTGACTAGGTGCCTCCATTCCCCTAGAGAATGGCTCTTGATGATGCTTAAAAATCAACAGGAATATACTCTTTTTCCTACAAACAAGATAGAATAAACTATGACTTGCATGCGATATATCACCACTTGAACATGAATGAAGCCTTTTTTCCAGAAGCTATATTTGTAACATCAACTAATAGCCATATATTAGTATGATTAATTTTTTTTTTCCTTCATGCCATTCTAATGAGATACAACGAACTAAGTATAGAGGGGCTTTCGCAGTCCAAAATATCAATATGAGATATCATTTTTGGTATTATTTGTGTAGAGTAAGTCATTAATGTAACTAATGCTTATATTTAAAAGACTTGCAACAAGATGCATTGGTCTTCTCATGTTTTCTTGGAATATGTTCATGTTTTCCTACAAACAAGGTAGAATAAACTATGACCTGCATGCAATATATCACCACTTGAACATGAATGAAGTATTTTTTTAATACTATATTTGTAACATCATCTAATAACCATAAATTAGTATGATTTTCAAAAAGTTTTCGTTCATGCCATCCTAATGAGATCCAATGAACTAAGTATTGAGTGGCTTTTGCAGTCCAAATTATCAATATGTGATATCATTTTTGGTATTATTTGCGTAGAGTAAGTTATTAATGTACGACCCATATCCCATGAGTATAGTTACCAATTTCTCATGGTTTTGAATAGTCCACTTAGCATAAGTTGCATTGGGTGATGCTCACAAGGGTAAAGAAGTGAGATTGAGACTAATGAAATGAATCACATAGCATCAATCATCACCTCGAGGGCTTGCACTCGGTAATCAAGACTTTTCGAGAGGTTACACATCCCAAAACTCCTCTGGGTCAAGTGCGCTTGATTGTGGAGTTTTCCAGGGAACTATTTGATCATCTTGCTAATGGTTCCTTATTAGTTTAGATTGGGAAGATTTATGCATAGATAGAATACAATAAACATCATGACTGAATAGTAACCATGCACATAACAAAGCATTTGATAGATTATGACCTTAGCATCATTTAATAATTTCCATGTAAACGCAATTACCTAATCATAAGAGGCACAATATTCATAAAACAAATATAATCCCACGTGGAAGAAGAATATTGTCAACTATGAGTAGGTTACATAATGAGAATCCCAATGGGGAGAAAAGATTGATATCTTTTGCATTACTTTAAAAAGATCTCTTAGTTTAGCTTGCATAACAGTCAAATTCCTCTTTTATGTATAGAAATACAGGCTTCCACAATAAACACTATCAGGCTTGACATATTCTCTAACATATGTCTCATGCCTTGGAAAGGGGACACGTGATTGTCTCAAAACTAATGCCTCCCCTAGGTAGATCTTCTCAAAAGGAAACATTTATAAGAAAGGATTCATTTAAAACTGAAGCTGTGTTTGCACCATTTTGCATTACATGTTTAACAAATATTTATACAACAATACTTGGTTTTAAATGAATCCCTTCTTATAAATCTTTCCTTTTGAGAAGATCTCCCTATGGGAGGCATTAGTTCTGTGACAATAATCTCATGTCCCCTTTCCAAGACAAGATACATATGTTAGAGAATATGTCAAACCCGATAGTGTTTATTGTGGAAGCTTGTATTTCTATACATAAAAGGGGCATTTATGTTAGAGAATATGTCAAACCTGATAGTGTTTATTGTGGAAGCTTGTATTTCTATACATAAAAGGGGCATTTGAGTCTACTTTGAGGCAAGCTAAATGGAGAGATATTTTTGAAGTAATCCAGAAGATCTCATTCTTTTCTCTCTATTGGGATTCTAAATATTTGTTAAACAAGTACTGCAAAACGGTGAAATCACATAGCTTCAGTGATGATGTAGAAGAAAATTAATCACTATAATGCTAGAAAATACTCTTAATTGAGTATACATGATGTTTATCCCCTTTTTTATCATGGGTATCCACATGTGATTTTTATTGCATGTTCAACGGGCTTTGCAGGTTGATGGAGATTAGATTGGCCTAGTTTGATGATATTGGTGCCTTGGATGGTTTTGGGTGAGGTGATATTTTGGTAGATGCGCTTGCTCTTAATTTGCACTGGATTGCATGATGTATATGGTCTAGTATTGTTGGAGCCTTGGTCTTTGGAGGTGTAATGGGGCCAATCCCTTTTAGTTTCATGAGACTTATTTACTCACTTTATGGGGGCTTCTATGATGGCACACACACTTACAATCATATTTTAGTAGGGGGTTTACGTATGGTCTAAATCGTGAAGGTGGTTAAACTTTTGTGTATGGAGGAGGCAAGGGTACATTATTAACCATTTTAAGGGGGCTTCCCTTTGGGCACACATGTTCACAAAAAGTGTTTTAATATCAAGCTACCCCTTTTCATAACATATCTTCAGCATTCATTGGAGCATATGGTTATCCGGGGCTCATGAATATGTTGGTGTCACATGAGGGAAATTGGCCCTTCACTTAGACTCACGGTTATGAAGATGATGCCATAAGTATTATCTTAATACTTGTGAGGGGGGGCACCTAATTATCCGTATGAGCCATCACATATTACTTGGAGCTGCTTTTGTCTGAACATATGGATATGTGGAGCAAGCCTTGGTCACTTACGAAAGAACTATCCCATTATACTTGGCATCACCCTCATGTGATGGATCCGTTCATACCTTGTACTCACAATGGGGATGATGACATGTATGGGCTATTATATTATCACATGGAAGCCATATACTAAGGTCCGCCACACATTTATATTGAGCCGTGGTCCTTTTTGGGAGGTGACATCACACACTTTATGGAGAGCATTCACCACGGAGGGTTCTCTATGCCTATATTCATGGCCCTGTCCCACCTTAAAGTACCTTGAGGAGTTTCATCCCATATTTGAGAGGTCTGTCCTCTCTTGGAGTTATTTCTTCACGTGAATCTTGAGGGTGTCATCTTGCTTGATGCCTACTTTTGGTCTTTGCACTTCATTTGAGGAGGTTGTTGTTTCCACATCCATATTTGATGGGACACTTGCATTATTTGGAGACTTTTCTATTGGAGCACACCTCTTGGATGCCCTTGGATGGCCTTCATTTAGGGTTTGACTTGGTCTTTACCCTCTCTTGATGCTAGATGTTGGAGCTATCTTCTTAGATACATTGTACATGTGGCATTGACCACCTCTTTATGTATTATTTTATGGTGTTTGTTAGGGGTTGTGTTAATTTTTGGAAACCAAATCTGATTCTCGTTCTTAATAATTACTTGAGTAATTATAAACAAAATACACTGATTTCTGACTAATTATGCAGCAAAAAAACAGTAAATCATTCACACATTTGACACATGAATTTACCTTGGAAAACCCCAAAGGGGAAAAACCAACAAACTAATGATTTTACTAAGACAAAATCTTGGGCTCTTGTCCTGGGAGAATGGCCCATTGAGGAATAATACAAAGACATAAAGACACCCAGTCACACCTCAAGATCAATCCTTCGATCTTGCTAGCTGCTAGTCCCTTTGGCCCTGGCTGCTAGTCCCTTTTCCTCTAACCCTGCCCCTACATACTTGGCTGAAAGTCCTTCTCCAACCAACCAATGAGATCTCACTCACTTTGTATGGTTGTTGTGTCTTCTCTCCTTAGGTTTCCTTTTATAACATCTCAATGACCAAAACCCTAACCCTCAATCTCCAAAGTGATCAATGGATGAGAATCTCAAGCCTCACTTAAGATAGACGACTATGACTTAATCTTAAGTTTACTTTTAGTCATTAGCCAACATCAAGTTAATTAATGTGCTTTTCCTAAGACATTGGAAAGAGATACAAAAGTTGTTGTCTCTCTCAAGCAAGTACTTACAAAGGTAATTTGGACGACTCTTGCATGCCTAACACCTGGCCTATACAGAAGTACTTGCTTGAGCCACAACCATCAACGATTTGTTGGAGTCGTGGAGTATTTTGTATTTGTTTACTCCACCCTAGGATAGATCTAGGATTTATGATTATTTTATTGTAAAGGAAGCTGAGCTCATCTCCTGTATAAGAGAGTCTCTTCCTCATTTGTACTCATAGTTGGATTTTGAGAGTCCTCTCTTTATTCGAGCCTAATGAACATATCTTTCATGGAACAAATCAAATTCTAAGGTTTCCTTTTCCATTCCAAGTGTGGTTTTCCTTGTTCTCATCTTTAATGTTGCAAGTGATTTGTAGAATAACTAGAGTTGTAATTAGGGCCATAGCAAGGAAAAATTATGAGAGAAAATCTCCTCCAATCCTAGTTAACGATCGAACTAGTTATCTACAACGATCTGCTAGTAAGTTCGAATTTCTCGACCCTAGAAAAGGAAATCATGGTAAGATACAATTCAGATTTCGACCATGACTAAACACCACACATATCGCTATCATCAATTTCATGCATACTACCAATCGATGATGATGTGTCGGAAAAGGGAAATATTATTCAAAAAAACAAGACAGAGGAAGTACCCCACAAGATATGTTTCACCTCATCTTATGAGGAATGATGTGTTAAATTTTGCTTAAATTTTCAGATATGTTAGTATTCTTTAATTTTTCTTATCATTCATCAATTATATATTTAAAGTATAAGCAAGATCTAGAAATATGATAGACAAGCACAAAAACAACACAATAATTTATTTTGGGAAACCCTCTTGGGGAAGAAAACCTAGCCAACGCTTCTAGAGAAGATCTGAATAATGAAAGTAGTGCAATCATTAATAGGCCCTTCTAGGGAATACTAGAATGAAGAATACAGGAGATAGAAACCCTTAGTAAGGGTTAGATGCCAAGCAACAATAAAAGATAGGAACCCTAGCCTTCCTGAGGCCCACCATACAAAGAATAAGAAAGCTCGCTATGTCTCCTCATAAGAGATCACAAGAATGAGAGAGCTGTGTAGGATGAAGGTGCCTTGCCACTTATTTATAGTCTTGCCAAATGACTCTTCATATTCTAAAGTGACCCTTCATTTACCCTTCCAACCAACTTGTCTTTTTGTTTTTTTTACCTTTATAATTTACACTTTAACTTGTTGCTTGCTTTCGGGGCTTTCTTCAACCGTTCAATGGTCTTCCTTTGGCTTTTTGGAGTCTTTCTCTTTTCTCTAGAAGATTGTCCACGATGTTCTCTTTCCTTGGCAACATCTAGCAGTCCCATTCACACCTAGCCACCTCACATGGTCTAGGCAAGATCGCCCCTAGTAGTCCCATTCACACCTAAGCATGGGTAAGACTACCACCATCGTCCCATTCATACCTTAGCCACTCATAGCTTAGACAAGACCATGCTACAAGTCCTAGTCATATCACATCATATAGGCAGGACTTATTCCAGGCCATTCATTAGTCACATCACATGACTAACTTCCCTTAGTCATGTGGCACCTAACTACTCCACATAATTGATTTGGAAATCCCCTTACTCAAGTGGCACAAGCTCTCGAAAAGAGCCCATAGGTATGTGGCACCTAACCAATCCACATATCTATCTAAGTCATGGGCACCAATACTCCTCATGGAGGTACTCACTCCACATGATTGTCCTAGGGAAGAATGTATTCCCACTCCTGCCTTAAGAGAAAACATCAACACTCCCTCTTAGTGAGGGTAGACATTTTGCATTACACCAAGCTTGTCCCTGAAATACTCATACTTAATTTTTGACAGTCACAGAGGCTTCGTGAGAATGTTTGTTGTCTGCTCATCTGTGGATATGTACTATAGCTGTACTGCTCCTCTCTGCACCATGTTTCAGATGCAATGATATTTGATCTCTATGTGCTTTGATCTGTCATGATCCACTGGATTCTATGAAAGCTTCACACTGCTTAAATTTTCACAGTATATCAAAGTTGCCTTTAGCTCTTCATCAAATAAATTTGCAAGCAACTTTCAAAGCCACATTGCTTCCTTGCTTGCAACACTGGCTGCAATATACTCTGCTTCTGTTGTACTGAGTGCCACTAATGTTTGTTTCCTGCTGAACCATGAGATCGTACTTGATCCCAAGCTGAAGCAACATCCATATGTGCTTTTCCTATCCATTGCACTCTTTTTCCTATCAAAATTTGTATATCCTTGCAGCTTAACTTCCCTGTCCAAGACATATCTAAGGCCATATTCAAATGTACCTTGCAGGTACCTCAACACATGTTTCACAACTATCCAATGTATATGTCTAGGCTCAACAAGTATTTTTTTCACCTAGGAAACCCAAATGGGAGAAAACCCAGCAACCTTCGTCTAGAGATAATAATTCTGAGATCAAAGTACAAAAAAGAGAAAGAAAAATATGGAAATGCTTTCCAAATGTAGGAACCTTGAAAACAATGTTCTTCTGCAGTGTATGCAAAGTTGCAAAGTTCTCTCTCTCCCAGAAAACTGCGAACTTCTCTGAGTTGCTGTGCTGCTGCTGTATGAAATAATGAGGAGGGGTGCCTCCTGCTCTAAAACCATGTTTTATAATTTATTTTATCTTTTCTATTGCTTGTTTTCCTCCCCAAGGTCTACATTGTTCTTCAAGGGTTAGTATGATTGATTACAATAAGTTCATCTCCAGTAGGAGGTACAATACAAGAACAATGAGAATAGCTTCTGAAGTTGCACAGACTCTAACATATTCTTGAATTCTTGACATATTCTTGAATTCTTGACATCCGCTTCCCTCTGATACCTAGGAAATCTTGTTGAGCTAGGATATCCTTGACAATTGCATGACGCACATAAGTAGTTAATCGTGAATACTCGACAAAACTTCTTAAATGATTCAACAATTGAACTAGAGCGTATGCTTGCTTCTCCATTATCGAATACTTCAACTCAGAGTCTTATTATTCTACATACTGTATTGGCATACAAGTATTTATTTTTGCTTCATTCTGCTGATGTATTCCAAGTCTTTATGATCTATTTTTACTGTTGATGGGATTTTCGTATGGTATGAGTGATGAGATGTTGTCATGTTTTCTCCTATGCCATGTTAGATTGATGATGAGATACTTATTGATGTTGTACTTCATTACTACTGTATGATGTATTTGATTGTTTTGATGAGTATAACTAGTAGTACCAGTCATAGGTTGACATGAGTAAAGGGGTTTTGATTTTCTTACATATCATGAACTAAGATAACTCTTGGCTTTGCAAGGATTAACCCCCCTTCTTTGGTTTCATTTTTTACCTTCCCCATATCATCCATATCACTTCACTTTGTTTCGACATTCCAATGGTTTGAAGTTGACTTGATTGACTCTTGCTCTCCCCCTTTGTGGATATGTCACCATTTGTGCTTATTGTTTTCTCTCCTATGTGTCTTGGGTTGTAGTGTTGTAGTCAATCCTCATTACAAGACACTTTCAAGTGGATCCTTGTGGCCAAATGTCAATAATCAAGAAGAGCGACAAGTAGAGAATCCTAATGTAGAAGGTTCCCAAGTATGCTCCTCGAGGCTGACTTTCATAACAAGGAAAGTAAAAAAATGAGCAATGCCTTTCTCTTGAGATCCAAAAATACCTTGTGATAAAATGGTTAATAGTTGGAGGAATAGGTAATCCTTGTCAAGGCTATGGACACTTGACTAGCAGCCAGGCAAGGCATATTTGCATGAAAGTGCGTTATTGAGGTAGCTTCAGTGGGGCTATCGACGCTTGTTGGTGGTAGAGCTAAGGTTGTGTCATCATTGGTATGCAAACGATATCAAACGAGGGTTGGCATCCTTCAAATCGTTAATCTTGCAAAAAGAAAATTAAAAGAAAAAGAAAGAAAGGGAAATATTATTGACACTTATTGTTCTTTGCTACTTGCATGGTGGTTAAACTACAAAGGATCCTCTACTCTTTTATAATGAGTCATTCAGTCAGCTTAACCCAATTCATATTCTAAACCTGGTTCCCATCCGTATCTACCTCGAAGAATAACTGGTCCTTGTATATACTTTGATGTTAACATGCTAATGGTATATCCCTTTAGGATTGCATGTGCCTTCAAAGAGTGTGACTCCCCACAGTGAAATTCTCTGAACTTTGCTCACCCTTCGGAGCCTACTTCTCCTTGCCTTCTGTCACTGACATCGATCCATGATCCAAGATCTCCTTGGATCCACCTATAGGCTTGCCCTGCCACTTTTATACCTTGCCCTTTCTCACACTAATGCTCACTCCTGTGTCAGGGCTAGCTCCCTCTGAATGTATGAGTGCTTATTCGTTTTGGAACAAGACTGCAAACCCCTTGTCTTCCAGAGTTGAGACTAAGACCAAATTCATCTTCAACTTTGCGAGATACAACACATCTGCCACCTCCAAAGAACTCTTGACTCAAGCTGGGACGTGATTGTCCCAACTCCCTTTACACCACACTTGGCATTGTGACCAAGCTCCACATGGGTCCACGAGTCGTTTGACCAACTGGTGAACAAATCTTGTGTCCCTGTCATTTGTCCACTGAGAAAAGAAGGAATTCAACCAACAGTTGTAGGCTTCTATGACTCAGATATGTCCAGATCTATCTTTATTACCATATCCGTCTGCTGCTGTCTTGCTTGCTTCTCTTTTCCTTTGGACTTAATAGATCTCTAGGTGAAAGTCCTTCACCTATTAGAGATCTCCATGTTGGATGCTTGGGCTCTTGCCCAGAATTCTGCAAGCCACGCAACAAAGAATTTTTTGTTGCTTGGACTCTACAACTTGCTACCCGGACCAACTAGCCGCCGCTTGGACCTGCTACCTGAAGTTGCTCAAGGCTCTTGTGGCCTGCCCTAGGCCTCTGCCACTGTTCTACTACTTATCTAGGTTGCCCAAGCCTATTTTGCAGCTGCCCTACGATGGTGCTTTCCTTTGTTAGCAATTGCTCGTGGCCCTGGCGGCAATGCTTCCCTTTGCTGGTGGTTGTTCGTGGCCTTGACAGCTTCTATGTCCAACTACTCCTTTGTTGGCGGCTGCTTGCGGCCCTGGCTACACGACCCACGACTCCTACTAGTTTCCCTACCCTTACTCGTTGCCGCTTCCTCTTCCGCTTCTCATCGCCTCTGCTCTTCGCCCGTGGATCTTCTACCTACCGCCCCTTCTTTTGTGCCTTTATTTCTTGGTGGATGCTACTTTGTCGCCACTTCCTTTGCCATCATTGGCATGCCTTCTCCTTGGTGGTTGTTGTCTCTGTTGCGTCGGTTGGCTTGCACTCAACCGCTGCGATGATTTTGCTGTCTATTGGCGGCTGTGGTGGCATTAAAGTAGAATGTACCCAAATCGAAATTTAGGCACATCAAATCAAAACTCAGCAAAAGTGGCTAAGCTCTGAACAGTGAATACCACTATGATGTCCCAACCAGGGATGGCCTGAAACACCAACTCAATATCTTTGAAATAATGCCTCTGGCTTGCTACTAAAGCTCTGATATAAATTTCAGTAGGATTATTGTCCATTTCTGGGTTGCAAGGAAGACACACTAACTCAAGGGGGCAAAGAAGAGGCTAGAAATGAGGTTTCAGAAGGGTAGGAGACTTTGGAAGTTAGGGAAAGGTTATGGAAGGGGTCTCTAGTCTCTAGAATATCAAGGTCTGTAACAGAAATGTCTACAGAAAACTGCAAAGGTCGATTTGGCTGTTTGGGACTTCAGGAGTGGAATTTAACAATTTGGGATTGTGTAGTTGCCTTGTCTTCAATCCGATTTTAACCAGGTCAAAAGGGATCAAATTTCCTATCTGAAGGTTGGATCTGGTTCAATTTTCTATCTAGTTTCCAGATCTAGCCTTGGATTTTCGATTGGATGAGCAGAAGTCACATTTTTGATCGAAATGCCAAAACTAGTCAGATTTGGCTAGTGAAAGAGCAAGGGCATGGAAGAAAGAAGGAAAGGGGTAGGATGGGGTTTTTTGTAGTTTATGGCTGTATATGGACTGCGTAAAGGGACAAGAAGGCTCAGGAAATGACAAGGGTGCATTTGGGTGATTTGGGAGTGAGATAGAGTAGCAAGGGTGAGGAGAAAGAGAGTGTTTCTAGCCTTCCAAATGGCACAAGAGGCTTACTCTTTTCTGTAAGAGTGGTATGTAAAGGTAAACATAGATGTCAATGTTCAGATGCAAGCATTATATAGGGGTATGGAAACACATTTGTCTTTTATTTAGCTTATTGCCAAAAATATGAAATTGTGCACATTAAAATAGAGAGAGAGATGGTAGAGAACACTTGGAGCTTCACTAGCACAAGAATCCTTTGCACAACGTACTGGGACCATTTATGTTTCGAAATCAACTACTGCTGAAGTCTACTCCAAGGCTTCTGGGTACACCAACATATGCAAACTAGATCCTTTTACTAGCTTTTGGACACAATAGGCAATAAAGAGACACAAGAGGAACCAAATTGAGCTTCTTATTATTAGAAGGGGCCAGAAAGGGTCATGTACATCAGTAGGGATGTGCTAAGAGCAACAATGATAACACAACATGTAACATAGAGCAAGAGATGAAGAATAAATAGAAGAGAATAATGGACCAAATTCCTCTGCTCAATACAATGTCACCATGACGAAGCTCGAACCCGAATACACCTGCATGAAATAAAAATAAGAAGAGATAATATGTGATACTAGCCCAAGAACTCCTGCATATGGAGGTAGCCACAAGAAGTAGCTGATAGGACCAAGAAGTACATCCAAAACCCAACATCAGTATTGGATCAATATAGCTCAATGAGAAGAGCAGGATGCTCTACTCCACTTCACCAATGCCTTGGTTACTTAGATGCAGAAGGGGGCCATCACCCAACTGTTGTCAAGGGGAGCATCACCCAAGACTAGGAAGCTCAAAGCATTCCTCACACACAGTATTCAAATACATAATCATAAAACATGCCTTTTCCATTTGCCTTTGCCTCTTTTATAGCTTGAGATGTCTCCAATACCATGGGCCAATGAAAACCATGTTCCAAAATCACCTTTATCCAATACCATAGAAAAATACCATGGAACACTCCAAAACCATGCACTTAGTAATTATTGTTCCACTATCTTCATAAATGCGCCCTTTTTGACCCATATTACTCATTAAATTCCCAACTACTTACATAATTGCCTCTTTGACTTTTAATTAAATGGGCAAACATTCTTCAATTTATCCCCCATTTGAATTAGGGGTCTCAAGTGGCCAAATTATCCCATAATAATGATTTTTGATAACCTTAGGATAATTTAACTCAGGCAATTTAATTATTTTAGCCACCATTTTAATTTTTATGAATTTTTCCTAGGTGACCTTGGCCAATTTTCTTTAAGCCAAAATTGGGGACATGACAGTCCTCGCCTCCCAAATTTGCTTGTCCTTAAGCAATGTATAAACCATAGGGAATAACCATCACATCATTACCACATCCAACTACACCATGGGCCATACATACATACATCAACTAATGGAAGTGATATCTACATGCGCCAATGCATGCACCTGCAAACCAATTGTCATGGAAACTCATCAAGAGAACAATATCACCCATAATCCTCAACACATGGAGAATCATGAATGAACATAGAAAGTGTGCTGTCCATCTGCATCTCTGAAATCCCCTACTACACCTTGAGAATCATCCTTTCAAAGCATAGCTCCATCAACACCGCCATATAACCATGAACTCAGTGTGAAACTAAGTACATATACCAGGATCCCAAGTGATCCTTAGAAATACAGAGTGCCAAATACATCCTCTCATGCAATGCATAAGAATCACATGGAAGTCATCATAACACCCTACAAGAAGAACATAAGTCCATCCAAAAATGTGTTTCCCATGTAAGAAACCATCACCATTTGCTGCAGAGATGAACTCATAAAAGAGGCTGGCTTCATCAGGCCAATGACCCCAACAATGCTCCCAGTGAGATGAACACATGAAGATACCAGGATCCCACTGTTGGTGCACTCTTCTAGTGCACAATGTCATCAGAAGCAAAACAATCAAGTATGTGATGCCAGGATCCCAATGCTTGCGCACTCTATCATTGAGTTATGCTAATACAAACAATTATACCAAGTGCGGGATGCAAAATATTCCCCAATACACATCATCAAAGAGAGTGATACAAAGCAATACATCATGGGGAGAGATGCGAGGATCCCAATTTCTACTATGCATTCACCCATACATCATAGATACATCATGATACAAAGATATGTCATCATGGAATACAACGAGATCATCATGAAACATAGGGAGATACAACAATGTGCCATCACAAAAATAGACATGAGTATCAAAGTGGCTCCTTCAGGAAAGTGGACCATCATGTGCCAAATGTACACAAGAACCAAGAAACCAATCAGATCTGCTCCAATGACATAGGTGAGGATCCCATGTCCCATAATGCTGCAAGAGAGAACAAGATGTATCAAGATGTCTCATCATGTGTTCTCTCATCCAAGCAATGGATGAAGAATCTCCATAAATCAAAGAAAGAGCCTCCAAGTCGCTCAAAGAAGTGCATCCATGAATAGGAGTGATATAAAAAGGTAACTATGGATGTAAATGTTGCTCAAAAGGAAATGGTGCACATAAAATAGGATCATCATGAAGGGTAGGAGTCTCATACTCCTCATGTGGTACCAACAGAAAAAAAAACCCTTACCCAAACTTCATTAGGATGAAAATTGAAAGAATTAGCTGTGTAGGATGAAGTAGGATGAACCAACTCTCTGCAACAATTATCCGCCAAAGATGTGGATGCATCAACTCCATCAAGGGTTGGTCCCATACTAGGAAGCTCTTCTGATACTTCATTTGAGAACTCAGTTTCACTCTTGCAAGTGAGATGTGCATGGATCTCACCAAGCTCATCCATAGTCTCCTCAAGCACATATGAAATAGAACATACCCCATGATCCACCATTTAATGAGGTTCCTCCATGTAATCAAGAATGCAATCAACCATGTGAGGGTAGGAGGAACAATGTGATCTTGGCAACTTCTCATGAAGCTGCTCAATTTGAATCTTAAATTCTTGAAGTGCATATCGAGTACTCTTCAAAGAATCTTGGGTGGTTTCCAACTCAAGGGTGAGCTTGTCAACCTCTTCTGCATCTCTCAAAGATGCACCATGATACATATCCACAAACTCAAGCAATTCATCTCTATCAGAAAGCAATTGCAAAAAGTTACCTTTGATTGTAGACAATGCCTTATGAATCTTCTCCATGGCTTCAAGTGAAGGTGGCTCCTCCAATGAAGCAACTTTCCAACAAGACTGTGACATTGAAGCATGAGTGTCATGGAGAACATGTAAGGCCTCCTTAATCTTCCTTTCGCTCATCTTAAGTGGCCTTTCAAAGGGAGAAGGTTGAGAGCAAACCTCCTCATCATCTATCAATGGATCAACCTTATGAAGCTCATGCGGTGATGGTGAGATCAATCCTGGAACCGGTGGGTTATAGGCTTCATCAAGTAAGATCTCCATTTCACCCACATAGAGTGATGGACATCCACAAGTAGATGTCTCCATGGAACCTTGGCACCCATCAGTAGGTACCTCATCATGACACCCATCGATAGGTATCTCATCATAGCATCCATTTGTAGATGCTCTCAGATCCAATTCCACAGTAGAATGGATCTCTGGATGAGCTTCAATGGTTCTTTTTCTCCTTGTGCAAGCTAGTACAACATGCTTCCTCATGCGCCACTTCCTAGGCACGTGTTTTTTTCTTCTTGCTGGTCTCTTTGATCTTCCTCTTTTTCTTCTTCTTCCTTTGCTTACTGAAGTACTAGGTGGCTCTTGTTTCTTCTCTTTGACTGTGGATGGCTTGGGGAGCACAACCACATCCTTATCATCAACTTTGGATTCCTTTGGTAGCATCCATGTAGGCGCTACCTTGCACATCTTATCCACCATTTGCGCAATCCTCTCTTTCCTTTCTTTACAATAGGGGTAACAGAATAATTTTTGGATCTCTTCAGTGCAATACTCTCGGAAAGATAGGTGCTTATGAATATCTTCTCTCGCATGGTATGCAATGAGGTAACCAAAAGGTTCCTTTGGCTTCACATGAGTATCAACAAATCGAGATCTTGAAGAGTAAGGCCTCCTATCATCATAATACATAGGATCATAAGAATGATCCACATACCTATATGTGCACCGGTGAGATGAACAGCTCTCTTCCTCATATTGTCTACAATATTCCTCATACTGCTCATAGTAAGACATGGCTGCAATTCTTCTTCAACTTTCAACAGGAGTAGAGGAAAGGGCTCTGATACCACTGTGATGTACCCAAATCGAATTCTAGGCACATCAAATCAAAACTCAGCCAAAGTGGCCAAGCTCTGAATACCACTATGATGTCTCAACCAGGGATGGCTTGAAACACCAAGTCGATGTCTCTGAAATTATGCCTCTGGTGTGCTGCTACAAGTTTAATATAAATTTCAGCAAGATTATTGTCCACTTCTGGGCTGCAAGGAAGACACACTAACTCAAGGGGGCAAAGGAGAGGTTAGAAATGGGGTTTCAGAAGGGTAGGAGACTTTGGAAGTTAGGGAAAGATTATGGAAGGGTTCTCTGGTCTCTAGAATCAGGGTCTGTAATAGGAGTGTCTGAAAAAAACTGCAGAATTCAATTTCGCTGTTTGGGACTCTGAGAGTGGAATTTAGTAATTTGGGACTGCACAGTTGCCTTGTCTTCAACTCGATTTTAACCAGGTCAAAAGGGATCAAATTTCCTATCTGAAGGTTGGATTTAGACCAATTTTTTGTCTTGTTTCCAGATCTGATCTCATATTTTCGATTGGATGAGCATAAGTTACATTTTTTATCGAAATTCCAAAATTAGTCAGATTTGGCTAGTGAAAGAGCAAGGGCATTGAAGAAAGAAGGAAATGAGAAGGATGTGAAGGGTAGGACGGGGTTTTCTGCAGTTTATGCCTGTATTTGGACTATGCAAAGGTACAGGAAGGCTCCGGAAGTGACAAGGGTGCGTTTGGGTGATTTGGGAGTGAGATAGAGTAGCAAGGGTGAGGAGAAAGAGAGTGTTTCTAGCCTTCCAAATGGCACAAGAGGCTTACTCTTTTCTGTAAGAGTGGTATGTAGAGGTAAAAATAGATGTCAATGTTTAGATGCAAGCATTATACAGGGGTATGGAAACACATTTGTCTTTTAATTAGCTTATTGCCAAAAGTATGAAATTGTGCACATTAAAATAGAGAGAGAGATGGTAGAGAACACTTGGAGCTTCACTAGCTCAAGAATCCTTTGCGTAAACGTATTGGGACCATTTATGTTTCGAAATCAGCTACTGCTGAAGTCTACTCCAAGGCTTTTGGGCACACCAACGTATGCAAACTAGATCCTTTTACTAGCTTTTGGACACAATAGGCAATAAAGAGACACAAGAGGAACCAAATGGAGCTTCTTATTATTATGAGGGGCCATAATGGGCCATTTACATCAGTAGGGATGTGCTAAGAGCAACAATGATAATACAACATGTAACATAGAGCAGGAGAGGGAGAATAGTTGGAAGAGAATAATGGACCAGATTCCTTTTCTCAATACAATGGCACCATGACGAAGCTCAAACCTGAATACACTTGCATGAAATAAAAATTAGAAGAGATAATGTGTGATACTAGCCTAGGAACTCCTGGATATGGAGGTAGCACAAGTATGAAAGCGTAATATAACAAGAAGAAATTGATAGGACCATGAAGTACAACCAATACTCAACATCCGTATTGGATCAATATAGCTCAATGAGAAGAGTAGGATGCTCTACTCCACTTCACCAATGCCTTGGTTACTTAGATGTAGAAGGAGCCCATCACCCAACTGTTGTCAAGGGGAGCATCACCCAAGACTAGGAAGCTCAAGGCATTCCTCACATGCAATATCCAAATACATAATCATAAAACATGCCTTTTCCATTTTCCTTTTGCCTCTTTTATAGCTTGAGATGTCTCCAATACCATGAGAAAGTACCATGGACCAATGAAAACCATGTTCCAAAATCACCTTTATCCAATACCATAGAAAAATACCATAAAACTCTCCAAAACCATGCACTCAGAAATTATTGTTCCACTATCTTCATAAATGCACCCTTTTTGACCCATATTACTCATTAAATTCCCAACTACTTTCATAATTGCCTCTTTGACTTAATTAAGTGTGCAAACATCCTTCAATTTATCCCCCATTTGAAGTAGGGGTCTCAAGTGGCCAAATTATCCCATAATAATTATTTTTGATAACCTTAGGATAATTTAACTTAGGCAGTTTAATTATTTTAGCCACCATTTTAATTTTTATGAATTTTGCCTAGGTGACCTTGGCAAATTTTCCTTAATCCAAAATTGGGGACATGACAGTATCCTTGATCCAATCAATCTTACCTAAAACCTCTAAGATCAAATCAAGGAAATGGACGGGAGAAGGAGTCTAGAACAGTGTAGGATACCTAGCCATGAGCATCCTATCGACAGCCGCATAGTTCGTAGCGTTGTCCGTTATGACTTGGACAACATGTTGCCGCCCAATCTCTTGGATGAACTCATCTAAAGCCACATCTTTGATATGTGCAGATGCATCCACAGATCTCATGAACGTAGTCCCCCTGGGGCAATGAATCAAGAAGAAGTTGAGAAGGGGTCCTACCCTTCATATCGGTCCAACCATCTGACATCACACTGCATCCTGGTAAGTTCCATGATTTTTGAAGCTCCTCCAACCTGTGAGTCTAGTTGGCCTTTTCATCCTGAAGGACGGGCCCTCTCAACTCCTCATAACTAGGGGTCTTAAACCCTCGTCCATCAATAACAACTACCTCAAACATGGACACAAAATGGGCTCTTTGTAAAGTTAAATGGAATAACACTCCATAGCAAGCATCGACTAATAAGTTTGTTTGATTCTGATTTCTCCTTTACTTTCACCATGGACCTTAGAGAAGGTTGTCCACTAGGTGTGCATCTTGGCACAAAGAAAGGCTATGTGGAGTGGGTATTGGTATTTGGACTCGTTGCATTAGCCCCCACTCCCGCTGCGAACCCAAATCTTGAAGCAATTTGATTTCTCGCGACCTCCTTGTATTGTTTCTTAAGCCTAGTGCCCTCAATCACTTGTGTGGCCATAACAATGAGTTCCGGGGTTGTTTGGTTGCAAGTACCCACATCATACCTTGCTATTTGTGCAAGGTGGTATTTCAACCTACTTATCCCACCTGTCATTCTCTTCCCACATAGATTGCAAGTGAAAATCTGTCGATTGAGTGGGTCAACAGGTGTGCCCCACTCCCAAAATGGATCCAAAGTCTTTGGCATCTTGTATATGGAAAAAATGAAACTTGAAACTTTGAACCTAAGGCAAGAAAAAAAACGTTTTTTTTAGCATATGAGATTGATGGAAATGTAAAACACAACAAGAAATCAAAAATATATTGAGCATTCAAAACATTGATTTGATGAGGGAAAATAAATGGACATTTTTGTGACGATTTATAAGGATCTAGGGCAAGAAAAAATGCAAAAATGTTGTTTTGGCATGCTTAATTGTTGCAAATAACATAACATGTGCAAAAAATTGTTTAAGACGCTTAAAAAATCAATTTTGAAGATAGAGAATTAATTGGCAATGTAAACCAACAAGAATCCCTCTTGGAAAGATGAGAAATGATGGGCAAATTTTTTACATACCTTCAGTTGTGATAATTGTGGAAAAAAATTCAAATGGCAAGGTCCAATCTTCAAATTTGTTGCTTGATGGCAAAGGAAATGATGACTAAAATCATTTTTGGTCTCCTTAGTGTTGCCACCTAATTCACACCTCGGGTAACCTGGCAGAAATCTTCAAACCACTGGGTGCGACCTTGGGGGCAAGCTCGAGCCAAGTGTTGTCACTTGATACTCGGCTCCTTCATCTAGGCCAACTCCTAGCGAAGCCCCCCTTGGTCCCTATGAAAAGTAAAATCTAAGGCTTTTACGTTATGAAAGAAATGATTGAATCTAGGAGTTAAGTGTGAAAAAAGTTAAGACCTTAACAATGAGTTACTGCAAAAAATGAATTATAACAACGACAACATTTATCATTCAAACACCATTCATGACCATATGCGGAAATTGATTTAACCAATATAAAATGAAGAAGACCAGTTCCAGTGAAAATGGAGTGCTTGTGCATGAGGGTTGCTGCTGTAGTCTTAGATAAGTATTGCAGTGTCTCGTTGGTAAGTTTTAAGATTTATTAGATGAGTGGATTAAGGAGTGGGTAAATTGTTGGTTGATCTTATTTATGTGGTAATGATCTTGATTAGCTTAGGGGATGGGAACTCCCATACCCGGAGGTACGAGGAGAATGTCCAAAACCATTAATCGATGCGGCTCCCCGCAAGGAATATGTGGGTTGTTTGGAGTCATAAGAATTGTTCAACACTACACTAGCAAGGGTGTAGCCTAACGGTGTCTCGAGGTCACTGCCCAGTTGTTCTTGCTTCCTTTGTGGATTGTGCCACCACAACGGCTTAATTTGAGGCATTGGATTTTCGCCTGGGGAGATTTATTTTGGATTGGAAAACTAATTAAGCTAGTCACCTAAATCCCTTTCTGATACTACCAACTGATCAGACGAAGCTGCAATGGAAGTAGAGCATACGGGGATGAAGGCCTTGTAAATTTTAAATGTTTTTAGAACAAGTTTTTTTTTATTACAAAGATAAATCCCAAGAGTCTCTTTCCAGATTCAGTACTCGGGCAAGCCCTTGTCCATGAACCTGTAAACGGGAAAGCAAGGGGGTTTATTTTTAACTCCAAAAATGCATGAAACCTGAAGTTCTCTAATTACTACACTGCTCAAATCTTTTCCCTTATGGTACTTCAGTATAGCGCAGTGGGTAAGTATTCAAATTACTTTTGCAAACAAAACTTAAAGAAGCACTGAAATAATGAAAGAAAGCAGCAAACTATACTAACAACATAAAACCCACAAAAAAAAGACGTCGACGCAAATCCCCCCAGGGGGGATGGAGACCGGGCTTTGATGAGCCTACTCAAGCCTTATTACAATTTTGCAAACATGAAAGAAAAGTGCACTTTGGTCCTTATACTTTGGATCCAAAGGCTTACAACAACAGAAAAGAAAAGACTTTTGGTGAAAGGGGATCTCTGTTGAGCTCTTAACGGTTCATTTTCCAACAAAACAACCAGAGTTTCGTTATACTTTTTGTTGTACTTGCAAAAAATCAGCAAGCAATCAAATACAAAAGATGCTCAAAGACACTTTAAGAGCGTCTTCGAACAATCTTCGATTTTTTTTATAAAATTTCTAAGTCAAACTAGTTTAAGGAAATGACAAAATAACACAAAAGAACAAGTCCTTTTGTGGATCTTGGCTTAGTTTTAGGGCAGCCAATGGAAAGCACTCTTATCTTGCGAGATTTAACTTTTCAACTACAAAAAAAATGAAACTTTTATCTTAGCCTTTAGATCTTAATCAATAAAGCAGCTAAGAAACAAAAGAATCTATATACTAGATCTAGCTTGCAATATGAAACTTCTTTTATGGAACAACTAGCATCTATTTGCATTTGCCAAAGAAGCTAGATCTAAGTGTGATTTTAACCCTTTAAAATGATAGATCTAATTCAATTTGTAAATTTTAAAAAATAGTAACCAAAGTAGAGAAGGTATAAGAATAAAGAGAAGAGCAGCTTGGATCTTTAAGCAAAGAAGACTTCAAAGGTTTAGACGTTTGGGACACCAAGGGTTTGATCTTCCGTAAGAGATCTGAAAGAACAGGAGCAAGCAAGCTCTTTGCTTCTTCAAATCAAATAACCCGTAGCTGACAACATACTTGCACACAACCCATTAAATCTAGAAATGGAACAAGATAAAAATCAAGACAATATGAGCATAAACAAATGATACATATAAATTTTGAATCTCTAACTTACTACAAATAAAAGATTAACTAGATCAAACAAGTTTTAGCAATCCTTCCTACAAAATTGATACCAACCCTACTAGTAGGCTAGATTTTCATAAAGCAAGTGCACAAAGACAAAATACAAGTTACCTCTTAAAACCAAGATAATACATCCACTCAATTGATAGCATCACACAACATGGACCTCCAAAACCTCCTTATTTCTCAATATCAAAAGATAGTACAACAATTACAATTCTCAAGCCTTTGCTCAACAAACTCTAACTAGTTTGAACGAGAAGAACAAAACTTTATTTATAGCAAATACAAGCCCAGGGGGGCACCACCAACACTGAAGATAGAGTAGGAGTTTAGTTGAGTGAAGCTGTAACACCCCGGTTTTGACCCCGTTTGCATTAAATGTATATGATGTATATATTGTAATGAATCGTGGTGTGGAGATAAAGGCAAAATCCCCACCATCGATTTGGTTGTGTTAGGCGATTGGAATCGTTGCTGATGGTATATCGTGATATACGACACATATTAGCTTTGGCATCATGTAAATATGCATTTTAATTAAATGAACCCCAACCAGCTATGTCAATGCAACCATATTGAAAAGGGCATGATTTTTCAAGGATAAGGGGGAGGGGGAATTGTTAAACCTTGAACCAATGGGGAAAAAGCCATGTGTCAACCACCCATTTAAAACTGCTGATGTTAGTTGAGGGCAGTTATTGCTGGGAAGTGGTGGGTGGCAGGACTGTCAGTCCTTGCTCACACGCCCACTCCACCGACAGACTTTCCATCCTCATGTAGGCAGGAAAAAACCACTACGCCATTCACTCCATTCTTGCTCATCCTCATGCATCGGTGGGGATTCTCTCCGTTGTTTTTTGCTATCCTCAGCCAAGGACGCTATTCTTCTTCTCATGCACAGGTTTGAGTATGGGAGTTTTTACTCACGCAGAGAGAGAAGCGTGGCCTCACATTCGAGTGTGTACCCTGAGCGATTTACCCATGGGGTTGTGTTCTTCCTGTTGTTTTCATTCACGATTTCCCTGTGCTTAGAATCCACCTTCATGCGGCTTGCTTTAGTTTCCTCACGCAACTGAGGAACTCTTGTTGTTTTCCCCACATTGTTTGTTGCTGTGGTTCCAGTTACGTTTTGGTTTTGCTGTGGGTTATTATTGAGTCGTTTTGGCCACGATAGGGCGAAGAACGACTCAGGAATTTGTTTTCCCTTGTCCAAGCTGTGAATCGCTTGTTGTGGCTGCGTGTATGCAGTGGCTGGTCTTCGTACGGTGTTGGAATGGGATGCAGGCTTGATTGCTTGATAAACCTGGTGTGTTTGGGAACCACACAGACAGAGCTAGAGGGCTGGCTTTCTTCTCCATGACCCCTGAATAGCACTGGAAGGGAGGTTAGGGCCCGAGGGACTGTGTAGCAGAGAAGGGACTGATTTCCTTGTGTTGGGTGTGTGTGGGTGTCCTAGAAGTCAGGCTAGTTCTGGTGTAGGCGTCCTTAGCTCTTCAATGAGCTCACCAACTTAGCATTCAGCCTTTCCTAGCTCCTTGATGGCTTGTTAAACCCAACTGTGTTGGCTTGGCTGATTTGTGAATCCTTGGCTATGTGTAAACTTGCTTGTTCCTTATTCCTTGGGGAATCATGCCCATCTTGGGGGTGGCAGCGTTGCTGAGAGATTAAGGAGCACGCTGGTCTATGGTTGGGTGGAACGTTGCAGCGATGTAGCTGGTTGCGAGACGAGTTCTTTTAAAGATAAGTATTCTTGTCCATTTCACTTCTGCAATCATATTTAATGTTAATGATTTATGAAGAACATGTTGAATGCCTGATTGAATGTATGTTTGCTTCCGCTGTGTATGTGAATGATTATGCATCTTAGCATGTTTTATGTTCAAGCATTTCGTTTTTTATATATGTTCATGTTCATAGGGCGGTTTGCCCGGATGGTCAATGGCATGGTAGCGTCCTCTTCGCCGGTCGGAGGGTCGGGGACGTTACAGAAGCTGAGTTAAACTGAATCAATCTGAAGAATCGGTGGGGTGATTATTAGTTTAACTGAAGTCTTGGTATGGAGGAGGTGCCACCTTGACCTCACTCCACCAACAAAGCCACCTCAACAAATCGCATATGCTCCATTACCTCACATGAATATGTACGGATCCAAAGTGACGTGAGCTCAACCAACAAAATACTCGCTTGTTGTCCAAGCTTTGACTTATGGTAAACTCACTTAACCCAAAGTTTAAAAGTGATAAAAAATGGAAGGGGGTTTACTCTCACGCTCACAACTTCAAATAGCTTGACGTCATCCCTCTATTCACGTGAGTTCACTCAACCACCTCATGCGCCTCCACTATCCAAAGTTTGAAGTATGGTATTTCAAACTTGGTTTAAGCCAAAGAAATGTTTTAAACATGAAGGGGGGTCCACCCCTTCATGCTAGCTCAACCTCCATATACCATGCTTACGATTCTTGATATCGACGTCACCATCCATATAAACACTCACTACCACAAACTTAACCCAAAATTTGACTTATTATGTGGAAAAGGGGCGCATGAGATGGGGACCACCCTGCCCAATCATCCTTTAGTCATTAAACAATTACTTATTTGACTTTGCCAAAATGATGCATTTTTAGCATTGAAATGCCATGTTGATGCTCTGATAGCGAAATAATGCCTCACGGGATGTTTAAGTTGCCCGAAACTCATGAAAAGTGGCCTTGGGGTAAAGAGTATGCTCTGAGTGTCAAAACGAGCATCCCCACGCCAAAAATGGACTTCGGACCCACCAATTATTACATTTTGAAGTTTTTTAATTAAACCATTAAAAATGGCTTAAAAAACGGAAAAAATTATTTTTTTTGGAATCGGACGAAACTCCAGGGGGACGTAGTACATGTCCATACGAATCAACATTGATGCCTAGCATGCTCATATACATTGACATGTGAACTTTAATAACCTCCTAAGGCCTAGCCGCCAAGACGACCATTCCAGCTTTGGAGGAGCGCTGAAAAACTCGAAAATTATACATCGGTTATTCAACATTGCATAATTGACAAGGGAAAAAACACCTTGGAATGATCGGATTGACGTTTAAGTCTTAAGAAGCCAAGTCCTTTACAAAAAAGAAAGTCATGCTAGTACATTTATTACAACTTCCCCGAAGAGCCATGAACATGCGGTACAAAAAATAAAAGGTCATGAAAGCCTGAATGGACTGCTGAACTCTGAATATGAACAAGTATCTTGTTCATCACTGGCTGTTTACTGAAAGTCCAACTAGGTGCAACCTAGTCGGTAACACTTAGCTCTCCTCTTGGTTTTTGTAGTGTGCAAATGAACAAAAAAAAAGTCAAAACATTGACTTAAAAACCTATTTTCCGTCCCTGTCTCGCGCGGGCAATTTTTTCTATTGACTTGTGATTTTTTGGGCTGTTTTTCAGGAAAAAATCGGGCCAATTTTTTGATGAAAATTCGCCACCTCGCAAAATTCATGATTTCTTGGACATCGGCGATTTCTTGGCCGATGTTGGTAACACTGAGATATATGAAAAAAATATAATTAAAATAATGTAAATCAGTAAATTCATATTCATTTTCAGTTGACATTTAAATCATTCAAGCATTCATCAGTTGACAATTTGACATTCAACATTGATTAATGATTAGAAAAAAATTATCATTCTCAATGCTCATTGATAGCTCTCAAGTCTTAAGCCGAGTAAATAAAAAAATTGCCTAATGTTGTCTCTGAAAATTAAACAGGAAAAACAGCATAGCTGAATCCTCAAGGTGAGTCTTTTGCTGCATCATCATCACTAAGGTCATCAATCAACTCTCCAAGGAATCATTGCTCTCGTGCATAGGCTCCTCTTTTGTGACTAATTTTTGTTATCTTGATAAGGACATCAAGTTGTGGTTCCTTGTCCACACATACAACATCATCTGTGTATTGGTCACATTTTTTTGGAAGGACCCTCCTTGCATCTTAGGTCTTTTTGAGCAATGAGACGAAGTGTGCTATGAATGTAAACCAAGTTCATGCCTTGTTCGAACCCAACGGCGGTTTCTCTTCATTGAATGGCTGAAACAATAAGTGCCCCAATTCCTTTCACAAGATGAGAGACTAGCTATCAATGAGAGTAACTATATGGAAAATGCCTGCTACTTTGGAGCATCACCACCATGAATCTACCGCCAATCAATTGGATCTCTGTTCCTATGTCTATATCTGAAAGCAGTGTGTGAGAACAACACACCTCACCCACATGAAAATTGGACATACCGAGAATGAATGTCAGATGCCTCCTTTGTAGAACCATATATATATATATATATATATATATATATATTTTTTTTTAACAACATTCATAAATCCTATCACCACCACTTTATCTTGGGAAGGAGGCTGCCTTGCAGTATCATACCATTTTAGATTAATTGCATGAGCTGCCATATGTACTGGGGAGTTCAAGTTATTCCAACACCCATGTATAAATGTTTATAAACTGTGGGCATACACTGGGATTTGTCCTCCTATCTGTGATGGATTCAATCCTACACAGAGTATATGTTCTCATAAATCTCGTTTAAACATGGGCTGTCCATATCCATATAACAAAGCATATCAATTTGGCTTTAAAAATCCACAACAAATTTGACATTACCCCAAAGCTGATCATCCAAAATCACACCTCATCTCAGTCATTGCATTTAAGGTAGATTGCCTCTACTATTCCCACATATTCCAGATAACTATTGAAGTTGAAGCCCCCTTCACCTTCAATAGCTGTGGAAGCAGAATGTGGTGTGGAAGCAGAATGTGGTAAGTTGCAAATCTTTTACCAGCTGGTTTAAGCAACTCCATTTTGGAAAACTTAAGGTAGATGGATTGTGAATGGTGGTGGTTACATATGAAGGTCTGAATTTTGTGGCCATTTTCAGTTGGCATCCAAATCCACTCAAGTTTGCCAATGTCTTTCAGGGCAATATTCAAAGAATGCACTACACATGGTACATCAATGATCAAGGGTAAAATAAATGATTTATGTATGAAATTTTTTTTGAGCCAAAATTAATGGAAATTTGCAATGATTTACAATGCAGACACTAACCTTTACTAGTGAATGCTGAAATTGCTGAGAAAATACCCTGCTGTTGAAAATTTGAACACTAAATTGCAGCTCACCACTTCATCTCTTCAATCTCTTCTGTCATCCATGAATTTTCTGCAGCAAAAACGGCATTAAAAACCTTTAATTTTCATTTTCTTCTCCGCTGGACTAAGCTGTGAATGAAATTGAGTCGTGTTTTAGGATTTGTGAGCTAATCTAGGGGCACGCAAAGCTCTTATTTAGAGACAAAATTAATGTAAATTGGCAAAGATTTAGAATTTAGACGCTAACCTGTATTAGTGAATGCTGAAAATGCTGAGAAAATACCCTTCTGTTGAAATTTCGAACACTAAATGCAGCTCAACACTTCACCTCTTCAGTCTCTCCTGTTGTCCATGAATTGTCTGCAACAAAAACTGCACCCAAAACTCTAATATTCTTTTTCTTCTCTGCTGGATTCTCTTTAAGCTGTGAATGAAAATGAGTTATGTTTTAGGATTTATGAGTTAATGTAGGGGCACAGAAAGCTCTTGAATAGGTTTATTGTTTCATGTACCCATCAGTATGAGATTTGCAAGAACTCTTTTCCACTTTTTCTTTAGAAAAGTTGCTACGGGTGCTGGATGCCAACTTTATCACTTAGTATTTCCAGTTTCCTCCGAAGTGCCTTTAACGTTCATCACAATAAATTTAAATTGGTTTAATGAGTGATTATTATTCCTTCTATTTCTAATTTGAAGTGGTGTAGAAAATCTGTGTTTTACTGTTTTCTGGTTTATGTCACATTTCGTGGTTTTCACTTACAGCCGGTTTTGCATTGGCTGTAAGTAAATTTTTACTGAACAATTAAACACATAGTAAAAACACTAACAGGCTGAAAAACACATTTAACAATCACACCATAAAAAGATAGACTCAGAGATTTTTGGCCAAATCAAGCCCTGGAAAAACCCCCACGGGGAAAACCAGTTAGAGAGAGAGAGGTTTTATTATCTTCAGCAAAAAAATCAGACATTCATTTACAGTCCAAAATTCAACTTATCTCAACTAGCAAACTGTCTCGTTTTCAGTGCATATGCTGTCTCAGTTTCTGTGCATTTCTTTTCTCGAAAAACGTGCCAAAAACAGCAGCAAATCTCAGCCTCGATTTCTGTGCAGAAGAAGAAATTCTGCCCTCGATTTTTGTGCCCAGAACAGCAGAAAAATCCGTACAGTACGGACAGCAATAAATGCTCCGTACACCTCGAAACTCGTGCCTGAAAAATTACAGAATGCTCTCGATTTCTGTGCCCAAAACCGTACAGCATTAAACGCACTCCGTACAGTCCGTACGGCCTCGATTTATGTGCCAGCAATTAATGCAATCCGTACAGTCCGTACGNCGATTTTTGTGCCCAGAACAGCAGAAAAATCCGTACAGTACGGACAGCAATAAATGCTCCGTACACCTCGAAACTCGTGCCTGAAAAATTACAGAATGCTGTCTCGATTTCTGCGCCCAAAACCGTACAGCATTAAATGCACTCTGTACAGTCCGTACGGCCTCGATTTCTGTGCCAGCAATTAATGCAATCCGTACACCCTCGATTTCTGTGCCATTAAATGCAGTCCGTACAGTCCTCGATTTCTGTGCTGTACTCCTCGATTTCTGTGCCAACTGAAAATCTCTCTCAGCTGGTGTCTTGAAAATCGTGTCCTCTCTCCTTCCTCAGCTCTCTCTTCTTTCTTCTCCTCTCAAGAAAATGAAAAGTGAAGTGATTTGCCTCCCTCAACCCTTTTTGTCTAAACCCTAAGTGAGAATCTAATCCAACGGTGGAGAAAGATTCAATCCAATGGCTGAGATTCAATGAGAGTAAAAATCACATTTATTTAAATCACTTAAATAAATTTACTCACCCACTTAAATTTATCAAAAAGTGACTTTAACTTTATAAAGTCTCATTAAGTAGCTTTTAATGTGAGGGTCACTTTTTTCCCTTTTCTAAGTGACTTAGGCAAAAAGTCACTTAGGGAACAAATTCCTAGGTACAAAAACTAACAAGTGGCACGGATGTTTATGGGAGATAATGCTACTTAACTTTAGCTTTCATTTTATTTTATCTATTGAGGATCCATGATATGATTTGGATCAATTGCATGTTGTGCAGGTGCCATGTTTGTAGAGATATTCTTTCTACCTTCTGTAATCTCATTTATCTATTGAGGATCCATGATATGATTTGGATCAATTGCATGTTGTGCAGGTGCCATGTTTGTAGAGATATTCTTTCTACCTTCTGTAATCTCAGCAACAAGTATCCGAAGTCTGTATTTATTTATGCTGATGTTGACGAGTGTCCAGAAGCAACAAAAGACATTCGATACACTCCAACATTCCGATTCTTTCGAGATGGAGACAGAGTAGATGAATTCTATGGTGCTGGGAAACAGAGGCTTTCTGATCGTCTGTGGCTGCATTCGTGATCACTTTTACAAATAGAAATTAACCTATCCATCAAGTATACTGTCGAAGGTCATTGCTGAATGTGCACACCTATTGGAAAGATGTTAAACTATTGTTGTTTTTTGCTTTAAGAAAACTATTTTTTAGAGTTGTCTGCTTCTTACTTTCACAACAACAAGTACACTAGTGACCTTTTTCTATGTAATAAGTTCAGAAAAGATCTGGGCTCTCTACATAACTACTGAGTCGGATTTATGGTTTTAAAGTATCTTTAAGAAGATTACTGTCTGGCATAAGAAAAAGGATTCTCTTTCTATGTTTACTTAGCCCCCCAATCTTTTAACTTTTAAAGGATAAACTTGGAAAATTAGCTTTCGAATATTTGAGGATGTGATGCTCAGAAGAAATTGCAGTTGAAATAACCAACTTCCAAGGCTAAGCGGCGCTTTCTGTTGGGGTTAAAGAACCATGAAAGATTTCAGAGGCAATAATAAATCTTAACTTGTAAAAATATGAATGCTGCTCTCTGCAATTTTGATTTTGCTTCTGCATGACTTTGTCAATTTAATAATAATTGCTTGCTCTGAGGATGTCAAAAGTGTTCATTAACTATTCTTCTTCTAAAACGTGAAGGATCAAAAAAGATAATTGATTTATTTCATTGTCAGTGACGACTACTCTCAACTCTTTTTTTTGGCTTGCAAACAGCAAAGGATTCGATTAGACCTTGTTAGTGGTGATAGGATAAGAATACTCCAACTTTGCATTACGCTTTTCTGAAATCATATTGCACTAACTGTAATGATGCCATGAAATCCCAACAAAAGGTTAAAACAAGATTAGATTCATGCAAGATTGATACACACATGCTACCTATCAAAGCTGAAAATCATCTTATAGTGCTAGACTGCTAGTAACTACATGTTGCGATACCAGAGTTCATTATGGAAAACAATGCTACAGGTATTTATGTATGCATATTCCTTTATTTGTCTGTCTGTTTATTTGTGTGTGGTATTCTAAGTTCTTGTCCACTTATGCAGTGTTTATAGCCCTATATTAACTTCGATGAATGTGGGCGTGGGTAAGATGAATGTGGGTGTGGGTAAGTGGATGGGTTAATAACTTAATTGCAATAGATTAGAAGAAAATGGTGGTCAGAGGTACAAACTTGTTAGTTTGCATCAATAGTTACCAAGTTCAAATTCAAATTCAATATGATATGGAAAAAAACCCGCTGACTAAACTTTAAAGTCCCCCCAAAAATCGGAAGTAGACATCTTACAATTACAAAAACATGTCAAACTTTCAAATTTTTAGAAAATCAAAATAGGCAATCATGATTACTATCTCTGCAAGATTAGCATGTAAAATATGTTCTAGTTTGATTCTCAACTAGTAAAGAGAATGTTTTTGTGCAGTGTACTTCACAGTTCAGATGTTAGGATGTTCACATACCAATAGTACTGGTAGCTCAGGGTCATAGTGCAGCAGGGGATGAATTTACTGAAGGTTCCAAGTTTCTGACTATTTTAATAAAGTCTGACTAGTAGTGGTAGCTTAGTGTCCCAGTGCTTCAGGGGATGAATTTGCTAAAGTTTCCGAGTATTCAACTCTTTTAAAGGCGTCTTTGACTATACCTTAAGTTTTTAATTCTATTATTTCAAGTACCAAAGCCTCCCCTTACCCAAGAGTCAATTATTTTCTTTGACCCCATATTGAAAACCTCAAAGACCCTTAAAAAAAATTGTTTTTAATCATATTATGAGTGCTGCAAATGGAATTAGACACTGCAAAAAGGAAGACCTAGCTTTTATGATGGTTTTTGTATGAATAGAGGAAGTATTTTTAGACATGAAGGGATTGAGAAACCGTCCATGAGCTCTCTCCAGTGAAGAGAAACAAAGCAATGCCAGAAAACGAGGAACCATAATATAAGATAACGGGTCTAATGAGAATACCTCGGCCATTAGGGGAAGATAGAAGGGCAAAAAGTTAACAGAGTTTAGCAGTTGAGTGTTTAATGCAAAATTACTAATAAAAGTTAAAATGTCATGATTATGACCACAAATAAATAAGCCAAAACTATCTCAAGGTATCTGGGTGATCTCGTATCCATCTGTTGGTGTTTGTAGCGTCGGGAGGTCTCATACTAAAGTCGGCCACAGAAGAAATAATAAACAATTATTATTATATATCAAATGTGCAAGCCGACCCCAACAAATGTGGAAAAGTCAATCACCAATCAAGTATAAATAGAGATGACGCCTTCCTCTTTTGTACACCAAAAGTTTGCTCAAGTTAGTTGATCAAATTCGCAGGAGAGAGAAAGAAAGAGGTTGGAAGAAGACTCTTTCCGGGTTTGATATCTTTGGGATCATTCTTGTTTCTGATAACTCTTATATTTGGTTGTACTTATATCTTGAGCTGATATCCCAGAAAGGTTGCTGGGTTTTCTCCTTTGAAACCGGTTTACCAGGATAAAATTTGTCTTTGTTTTTGTGCTTTGGTTATTTTTTTAGTGATCCTATTTTGTTTCAGCTGCAAATAATTAAAGTTATTTTGCTATATCAAAACTCTAACATGGTATTAAAACAGTAGTGGAAGGGAACCGTTACTGTGAATAGATTTGTGTGAAGGCAGATCTGCATGAATATTGTCCAAGACGAATTAGTGTGTGCAGGTAAATCCGCTGTAGCCGTAAAAGAAGGCCTCAGTGTGGAGCAGAGCGACGATTGAAGTCACCCGATCTCGGAAATATGTTGCTTTTGAAATGGATCAAACGACCAAAGATGAATTGGACACTCAATAATAATTTTGAATGGTGCAGTTGTTAGTTCGCCATTGAAAATCCTTGAGAGAGATCCATCAATCGCTGGTTGTGTAAGTGAAGAAGCAACAGAAAGTAGCCGATTGTGAAATCTAGTCCTTTAAAATTTGACGTGGACGGTTGTAGATGTGAGGAAGAAGGGGTTGCGCTCTGAATTGAAGAGGCCCAACATTTTGAAGACTCGTTGCATTACATATTAAGAAGGGCGACCTCTTGTACAAGAGGACATGCCCTTTTGTTTACTAGACTTGCCATTTGTATGTTGCGGATGCAGGTGCCATACGTAAAGGTTCATACTCTTAAGAGGACCGAACTCGTTTATGATAGATGATAAATGCTATCTCAATGTTGAGATGAGAGGGCGGTCTTGAAAAATAAGCATTGTTTTTTCTTTTTGTGGAGAGAAAGAGGACAATACCCTTCTAAGTTTGTTTCCCATATCTTCAAAAGACAACCTTCATTCTTTACCTTTGAATTCTTATGTATTTACTACAAGAAATGGGCTGTGTTTCGTTGTAAAGAATGTGCCATCACATCAGGAAGTGTGTTATGCATGTTATATTGCAACATGTTATGCACATTTATTTTTATATAAGAGCAATATGGTCATGATGTGTGTGTGATTTCATAATACTCCACAAACCCCTATTGGGATTAATTTGGAATGAAATCTCTATATATGAGCAATATGGTCATGATGTGTGTGTGTGATGTCATAATACTCCACAAACCCCTATTGGGATTAATTTGGAATGAAATCTCTTGCCAACATGATGGCATGTTTAGGTGAAGATGGAAGGCATTGAGATAGTTAACCAATGGATGGGTGTTGTGAGTGAGCACATGTATTTTTTTTATGGTCATTACATTGAAATGCTTAAGATTAAAGTATTATTTCATGACTATATAATGTTGGTACTAATTGATTGCTTCCGTGTTGGATATCCAGATGCAGAGGGAGCGAAATGGCTTCTATGACAGAGGGAGTAGGTGCTCAGAAGCAGGAGGGTTCTAGGAGCATGGCTCTCAGCTCAGGTTCTAGATCAGGGAGGATGATGACTTCTGTGACAGAGGGAGCACCTACAATGGATGTGATGCTTGAAGATAGATGTGATGTTTGCATCGGGAAGGTGTTCCCCAATATTAGCTATGTGACTTGGATAAGGGTGAATGGCCCAAAGGCAGGGCTATATCTTGTCTCAGACACCTTATGAGGGGGTGGGGAGATTGGCCCTTGCATGATGAGTAGTGTTGATGCATCGAGCATTCCCTCAATATTAGTCATGTGACTTGGCTAGAGGCGAGTAGCTTAGAGTAGTGCAACGCCTTCTTCTGGACATCCTATGATGGGGTGGGAAGATTAGTCATTAATTGCACACACTATCCTCCCAGTGGTTGATCATCGAGCATTTCCCAGTATTGGCCATGAGACTTGGCTAGGGGTGGGTCAAGTGGGACAGTGCCTTCTCTCGGACACCAAGCGGGGAGGAGAGATTAGTCCCTAAGACAACTTAGAACGGGGCAATACCTACTCTTGGACAGCAAGTGGGGTGGAGAGATTAGTCCCTAAATGCTTGGAGTGGGGCAATACCTTCTCTTGGACACCTTGTGACGGGGTGGGGAGATTAGTCCCTAGATGCTCATGCACTTATCACTTATGCAAGTACATGTATTTAGCCATGAGACTTGGCAAAGAGACCTTGAAACCTTCAACCTAAAGTAAGCTCGTGATCAACCTTTCCTTAAGATGATTCGTTGAAGACAAGTCATGGTGTGAAGACTTTGAAGAAACTCAATATGTGTTTGAGTAGAACGAGAAAGAACGATACCTCCCTCATTGCGAGGGAGTGTTCTCCATGAGACAGAGAGAATGGTGTGACTCTCCTTGAGAGGGAGAGAGAGGGCGCTGGTTGTTCATTATGATCCTCCTCGATGGACTGAGTTGAGCATGACACTTCTTGATGGACAAAGTTGTGTTATAGTCTCAAGGTTGGTGCCCAACACCCCTTGTGGCTAGGAACGACTACACTCCTCGATGCACTAAGTTGAGTATGACACTTCTTGATGGACTGAGTTGTGTTGGAAGACCTTTCTTATGATGATGAGATGTTCAAGGCAAGTCGTGATGCTCATATGATATCCAAATGTGTTATAGCATGATGATACTTCCCTAGATAAGAGGGAGTGTTGGTGTTTGTAGCCTTAGGAGGTCTAATCCTCAAGTTAGCACATAGAAGAAATAATAAACAATTATTATTATATATTAAATGTGCAAGTCGGCCCCATTAGATGGGGAAAAGTAATTCACCAATCAAGTATAAGTAGAGATGATGCCTCCATCTTTTGTACATGAGAAGTTTTCTCAAGTCATTTGATCAAATTCGCAAGAGAGATAAAGACAAAGGTTGGAAGAAGACTCTTTTTTCTGGGTTTGACATCTTTGGGATCATTCTTGTATCTGATCACTCATGTCTGGTTGTACTTTGTATCTTGAATTGATATCTCTGAATAAGAAAGGTTGTTGGGTTTTCTCCCTTGTTGTTTCCCAGGATACAATATGTGTATTTTTGTTTTTGTGCTTTGGTCATTCTTCCAATGATCTTATTTTGTTTCCACTGCAAATAATTAAAGTTATACTGGTATATCAAAACTCTAATGTTAAGTTTTCTTAATTGCTTAGATGATATCTTAAAACAATTTTCACTAGTAGGATCACCGAAAGAACAACAAGCACATGATACACAAAACACAGATTTTTCTTGGGGAAACCACAAGGGAGAAAACCCTGCAAAACTTTCTCAGAACAGAACTCAACTAGAGCAGTGTAAAACCTAGACAACTGTTTCTCTCTTCTTTTTTGCGCACTTATTCTTCTCTCTCTTGCAAGCTTGCTTGAGTGAGTGTGTACAAATGAAGGGGAGCGCCTCCCTATTTTTGTCAGTTGACTTGTCCTAAGACCTAACAGGGTCGACTTGTCTAGCAAGACACCAAAAATAACATTTATTATAATGACACTTGGTACTATTGACTCGGCTTACATCCAGAGGTTTACATTGATTCTTTCAATGACTCTTACATGACCAAACTCATCTCCTGATGGAGGAATACAATGAATACATCTAGAATATCTTCTGAAGTTACAATACTTTAACACTGCCTCTTAACTAGGAAGGTATTCAACCAAGGTAGCAACTACTACCACAAATGTACATCTGAATGGTGAGTCTCTATATGTCATAGGAAGTTTTGGAACACCATCATACATCTTCATCATCAATCTCAGCTGGATCATCTTATGCAACCTCAGTATGTAAATACTGAATCATCTTCTATGCGTACTAGATCATCTTTTGTCACATCAGTATGTGGATACTGAATCATCTTTTGCCAATACCAATATGTAGATACTGAAACATCATCTGCAACATCAGTATGCAAATACTGAAACATCATCTGCAATGTCAATATGTAAATACTGAGACATCAATAACAACATCATTAGCATGTTAGTGCTAAAAACAACATCATCAATAAATGTTAGATCATCATCTGCATCACCAGCATAGAGATGCTAGAACATCATCATCATTAACATAAAAATGTTAAAACATCATCATCATCATCAGTATATAAACACTGAAACAAACTCATCAACAATCATCACAACAATCATTAGTATGAAAATACTGAACCTGCTACATCAATATAGGAATACTAAAACTATCTGAACAATCATCTCAACAATCATCAGTATAACAATACTGAAACCACATGTTGTCCACTAACTATCTCGGAGCAGTATCTTGGTGAGTTCTCTGGTAGATCCATCTGGACATTTTGTCTAACTTACTAACCCTTTCGAGTCAACAAGCCTAGTCAGACAAATGGATCTTCCTGGGGACCAACAAGTCTTGCTTTGGCTTACTAACCCACTCGGGTTAAACCGGTCTAGCTAGACATACTAATCCCCCTAGGATCAACATGCCTCGTCTGACTTACTAACCCTTTTGGGTCAACAAGCCTAGCCAGACTTACCCTACTCTACGCTGAGCTACCACCACTGCATCCTTCTACCATCTACCGTCACTCCCTCTCTCTTGAGAGGTCCTTTTGGACTACACCAAGCTTGTCTCGAAAGTATTCAAACTTTACACAAGACAGAGGCTTAGTCAACACATTTGCCACTTGTTCCTCTGTAGGAACATACTTGAGCTTTACAGCTTCCTTTTGAACCATATCTCGGATGTAATGATATCTAACTTTGATATATTTCGTCTTGTCATGAAATACCAGGTTTTCTGTCATCTTAATACAACTCTGATTATCACAAGGTATATTGATAACATTTATCTTTGCATCAAATAAACCTACCAACATCTTGCGAAGCCACGCTGCTTCGCTACAAGCTGAACATGCTGTAATGTATTCAACTTCTACCGTGCTAAGTGCAATACTGGTCTGCTTTCTATTGAACCATGAGATCATGCCTGATACCAAACTAAAACAACATCCTGAAGTGCTCTTTCTATCTCCAACACTTCCTTCCCAGTCTGAATATGTAAATCCATGTAATCTGATCTCGCCATTTGATACATATTTGAGACCATAGTCTAAAGTCCACTTTAGATATCTCATCACATGTTTTTCTCCAACTAGGTGAATATGTTTGGGATTCACCGTATATTGACTCAGAGTGTTTACATCAAAATATATATCTGGTCTTGTATCGATTAAGTACACCGGAGAACCAATAATATGTCTCTTTAGGGTGGCATCGATTGCTTACGAAGTGTCATCATTCAATAGTTTCAAATTTGTTGTCATCAGAGTAGTCATAGCCTTGCAATCTGTCATCCCAAATCTCTTTATGATTTCTACTGCATATTTTCCTTGGTTTAGGAAAATCTCGTCTGGATACTACCATATTTCAAGACTTAGAAAATAGTGCATCATTCCAAGGTCTTTCATCTCAAATTCTGCAGCAAGCTTCTTCTTACATTCGTTGACAGGCTTATCTTCACCTATCAAGAATATATCATCTACATATAGTAGCAATATCATAAGTCCATCACCATCAACTTTATAGTATAGGTTGGGATCTGCTTTACTCTTGGTAAAGCCTGAACTCACCAGGAATTCGTCGATTCTTCCATACCATGCTCTAGGTACTTGCTTTAACCCATTCAATGCCTTCTTGAGTTTACATACATGAGTTTCCTGATCATTAGTTCAAAACCTTGTGGTTGTTCGATATATACTTGTTCTTCTATCAAGCCATTTAGAAAGGATGTCTTTACATCCATCTGATGTAACTTCCACTTCATATTGGATGCCAAGGCAAGGATGGTTCTGATTGAGGTGTACTTAGCTACTGGTGCAAATGTTTCCTCATAGTCGATTCCTTCCTTCAGGGAGAATCTGCGAGCTACGAATCTTGCCTTGTACTTTTCTATACTACCATCTATTGAGTGTTTTGTTTTGAAGACCTATTTTGAGGATACCACTGAGTTGTCTTTTGTTCTGGGTACTATTTCCCATACATCATTCTTTATAATGGATTGGTATTGCTCGACCATTACATCAACCCATTCTTTTTGCTTTGTTGCTTTTTCAACGAGATCACATATCAAAGCTACATAACTAGGGTATGGCTTTGACTTCTTTCTTTCTCTGATGGTTCCTTCTAGGACACCATGTATTTTTGCTTCTTTGATTACTTCACGAGCCCAGGAAGGTCTTATATTTTGTGAGGTTATTTCACTGGGCAATTCTTCAGGTCTTTGAGGTTTTGTCATGTCATGATCCTCAGACATCTGATCTTCTTCTTTATTCCTAATTTGTTTAGGACCTTCTGCAACTCTAGGAGTTTCATGCTCCTCTTCATCTTCCTTGTCTTTCTTTGATCTTCTGAAGGTTGTATCTTCATCAAAGGTGACATCTCTACTTAATTCAATTTGACGATATCCTAGGATATAGCTTCGATACGCTTTTGATTGCTCACTATATCCTACATGCATACTCTTCTTTTATGAAGGATCTAACTTTGATCTTTTCTCCTTGGAAATGTGTATGTATACCGGACAACCAAATATCTTGAGGTGACTTACTTCAGGCTTTTCTTCGGTAAACATATCTTCTAGAGTTTTGTTCCCAAGGGTACTATGGGAAATTCTATTTTGTACATATAATGTTGTTCTGGCTGCTTCTGCCCATAGGTACACATGTAGATCTTGATCATGTATCATAGCTTTCACAACTTCCATGATAGATCTACTCTTTCTTTCTGCCACACCATTTTGTTGTGGATTATAGGGAATGGTAAGCTCCCTCTTAATCCCAGCTTCTTTGCAGTACTCATTGAATTCACTTGATGTGAATTCTCCTCCATTATCTTATCTTAGGATCTTGATCCTCTTTTCAGAGAGGTTTTCTACCAGGGCCTTAAACTCTTTGAATCTTTCAAACACTTCATGTTTCTTCTTTAGGAAATATATCCAAGTTTTGCGGAAGTAGTCATCAATAAATGAAGCATAGTAAACATACCCGCTTAATGAAGTAGTTTGCATTGGCCCACATATATCTGAATGAATAATATCTAAGATCCCTTTTGCTTTGTTGTCATTGTTTGGATAAGGGTTCTTAGTATTATTTTCTTGTGCACATCCTTTGCACACTCCTTCATGATCTATCTGAATCTCTGGTAAACTAGTTACAACTTTGCTCATAATTGGCAATGCTTTGTAATGTATATGAGAAAGTCTTCTGCGGCAAAGCTCACATGGACTTATGGTACTAGTCATCAATGCTGAATCTACATGTCCCTTCAATATGTAGAGTCCTCCTTCAACTTCAATTATTATTACATCATCTATAGTTTTTCCTTTTGTCCACATGAGGACTTCTCCCACGGTGTTGTCACTCAGTGAACTTGTTACATAGCACGGTCGTTCATAGGATAGTAAAGAATATCCATATGTAATGTCGTCGGTTTTGACCCCGTTTGCATGATGTATATAATATAATTAATCGTGGTGAGGAGCTCAAGGAAAAAGCCCCACCGTCGATTTGGTTGTGTATGTTTCGGCAATGGGGATAATTGCCGATGGCATATCGTGCTGTAAGGCACATTATAATTTGACATCATGTAAATACGCACATCAAATAAAACTAAAACCACAACCAGCTATGGCAGTGCAACGTTGAATGAAAAGGGCATGGTTCCAAAGGATAAGGGGTGGGGATGTCAAACCTTGGTTTATGAGGGAAAAACCCATGTGTTGCTACCTTTATTTATTTGCCACATTTTTTGTCTCATCCAACCTCTCCAACCTCTTCAATGTCTTGACTTTGTTAGTTGGGGGAAGCTATTGCATGAGGAAACGTGGGCATGGAAAGACGTGGGTTTGGCAGGCTGCTGTCAGTTTATACAGTACGCATGCTCAGTGGAGAACCTTCGTTTTTCTCACGCCGGTCTTCATTCTCCCCATGGTCGGTTGCTCTCACGGCTGGTATGTTCCTCCTCACGCAGAGGTCTGTTCGTCCTCCCCATGGCCTGTTGAATTCGCGCGCAGAGAGAGAGGCTATTTTCCCCTCACGCGCAGGCTGGAATCTTCATGCAGAAATGGGGTATGTATTTCCCGTGTATTTTGCTGTTGGGTGCAAGCTTTTCCTCACGCACAGACCGTTGAGGTCGATTTTCCCATGAGAGAGCCGTGCTCACTGTTTTCGTTTTGGGGGCGGTTGTCTTCCCTGCGTTTTTTTGGCTGTGGTGTCCAAATTCGTTTTGGACCACTGTGTGTTCGTGGTGAGCCGTTTTCTGCTGGGGTCTGTGTTTGGGTTTCCATGGTTATGCTGGGAACGCTGTTTATTAACCTTCGTGGGCTGTGATTGTTTTCCATCACTCATTGTGAGTTTGGGTTGTTGAATTGCCCTGGTTTTGGTTGCTGTGGATGCAATCATCTTTTGGGTGTTGTGGCTGAGTTGTTTTGGCCACGATAGGGCCAAGAACAACTCAGCAGTGTGGTTGGATTTGGGTTGTGTCTCACCCTTGTCTTGGGATATTTTCCTGGTTGTTTTTCCTTCTTCACAGGGCTGTGAAGGGTTGTTTGGCTGCTGGTATGCAGGGGTTGAACCTTGGACTGTGCTGGCTTGGCCGATTTGTTGATGGCCTGATAAACCCAGCAGTGTTGGGTTGGCTGTTTGGTGTCCCCTTGGCTATGTGTAAGCCTGCAATTGACCCTTATTCCGGAGGAATCATGCCCAGCTCGGGGGTGGCAGCGTTGCTGAGAGATTGAGGAGCACGCTGGCCTATGGTTGGGTGGAACGTTGCAGCGATGTAGCTGGTTGCGGGGTGAATTCTGCATCAAAAGATAAGTGCTGCTGTTATCTCATCTCTGTAATTATAATGATGTGTAATGAATTATGATGAACATGTTTATGCTGGAAATGTATGTGTGTTGCTTCCGCTGAATGTTGATTCATTCTGCATCTGTGTATGCTTGTAAGTTTTAATTCCAACATTGATTTCTTTTGATTATGCTCATGGGGCGGTTTGCCCGGTCGTATTTGGTGTTCGTCGCGTCCACTTCGCCGGTTGAGGGATGGGGACGTGACAGAATGGTATCAGAGCTCCTGGTTGCAACAATGGGCCTCTATGGGCCAAGAAGGTACAGTGACAGAAGGTAGAATCACCTTCTCTGTCCAGCAGAATAGCAGTGGGCAACGAGTTCAGAAAACGGTCTAAGTGTTGAGCGGTCGGACCATTGGAGGAAGTGGAATTCCGCTGTTGCGGAAGGACTGGAGGAGTGGACGTCCGCAGTTGCGGACGAACTGGTGAAGTTCTCCATCTGTCGTTGCGGACGGCGAAGCAATTCCGCGTCCGATGTGAGAGTCATCCGATTGCCGACGAAGAAGAAATTTTGGAAAATTGAAAATTTGTCTAAAGTGTTGGAGAAATCGGAAGGGAGAGTTGTCCGACGTCCGACGTTACGAGAGTCCGCTGACGTCCGACTATCAAGTGGTTCTAAGTGCCAAATCGGAAGAGCCGGCGAAGTGGGCGTTCGCCGTTGCGGGCGAACTGGTGAAGTTTCCCGTCCGACTGTTGCGGAAGGGTTCACGGAGTTAACCTCCGACGTTGCGGAAGAATTCCGGAAGTGCCGCCGTTGCGGACGGCGGAGCGATTCCGCATCTGACTCGAAATCCGTCCGATCGCCGACGCAGTCAAAAAAGGACAAATTTTGAAAATTTGTCTAAGTGTTGGAAAAATCGGAAGGGAAAGTTGTCCGACGTCCGCCGTTGCGGACGGCGAAGCTATTCGGCATCCGATGTGAAAGTCCGCCGACGTCCGACGTAAGTGCCAAACCGGAAGAGTTGGCGAAGTGGTCGTTCGCCGTTGCGGACGAATTGGTGAAGTTTTCCGTCCGCCGTTGCGGAAGCTAAAGGCATTTGCCGGCCGATCAAAAAAACTGCCGACGCCGCAAGAGAAAGTGCGCCGATCGGAAGGAAAAACGTTCCGGGGAGCCGTCGTTACGGAAGGATTGGAGCTTCCGGGGAGCCGCCGTTGCGGAAGAATCCGCGAAGTGAACTTCCGCCCATCGGAAAGGAAAGTGGTTCGACGTCTGATGCTGCGGAAGAGAAAGCAGTTTTCCATCCGCCGTTGCGGAAGACAAAGGCTTCCGATAGCCGATCAGAGAGACAGCCGACAGCCGATTCTGCACAGGGAAAATTTGTGTTTTCGATGGGATTTTTCCAGCAGATTTTGACTGTTTCTCAGTGAAATTTTGAGCTGTTTTACAGAGAATTTCAGGGCTGAAAAGGAGAAAATGGCAGCGAGCTAATGCGCCAGATTGCGCGAAAATTGGGGGCAAGCCCCCTTGACCCCCATCGTCCCTTGAGACAGTCGTTCTTGTGAGAAGGAAAAATCCTGTGTTTTGTGCAAGAGTTTGAATCAGAGGGATTTCACAAAGAACAAGAGGGATGCCGAAAATGAAGCCGCCAAAATGGCTCTGAGATCATTGGAAGAATGTGAAAATTCTACTTTGCAGTAGTGTAATGAAAGTGCCGAGGTTAGTGAAAGTCTTCATTCTTGGAAGTGGTGTGGTTTTCACACCCGAGGTTGGAATGAAGCATGTGAATAGGCGTTGGAAAGCTTATCCAGCAGGGAACAAGGATAAGTCACCAGAACTTGAGCATGAAGCAGCAAAGTGCTAATGATGGCCGCTGTTATCAAATAGACAAATCTGGACAGTTGCATGCCTAGGGGCAGCAAGGACTATGAAGTCAACCAGCTGCTGTGTGGAAAAGGAGTTCCGTGCTAGGATGAAAGACTTGAAAAGGGAAGTTTTCCTTGAAACCCTGTCTTGCTAACTATGTTGCATTTCCTAAGTTTATGCTTGAAAAGCACGAGGATATGTATTGCATGCATAGGATATTGCATGTTGGTAAGGATATTGGAAATTATATATTTATAATGAACCACTAATGATAATCATTGCTTTGATGTTGGCATTAGTGGCAAAACCAACGATGGCATGGATCTAGCTGAGTATGTTGCTGATGCTGAGGAATGAGACCAGCAACCCTATGAAGAAGGGGATAAGGCAACAAGTCCATGACAAAAGTTGGTGAGCAAATTCTGCAATCTCCTGCAAAGGACCAACCAAATTGGTCATGTCAAGGGTGTAAGTACGACCCATGCAGGTAAGAGTTGCTTATGACATATTCCATGGATTGGTAAAGGTAAGAGACCTCATACCATGTGAATATTGGAATGTAGAAAGGTGTCATGCATATATATGTTGATGATATTGATTATAGTAATGCACCCTATATGAAGTGGACATGGTATATTGAATGCAAGATAGCATGAATGGATAGGCATTGGAAATATTTTATGAACCTTGTAGTTATGCAATGGATGTATGCCTATGAAGGGTGTGAATGACTGATTGCATAAGAGTAGGTGCAATGTTGTGATGTATGGCATGAATGCATTGAGATGAATGCATGTGATATGCGGACTAACTAATGGCTGAAATGATGAATTAATGACAATTCAGAAACCATTTCAAAGGTTGTCATGAATGCAGGATAGTCATGATCAATTGGCTGCCAGAAATGCTCTATGGAAGAGCAAGGTGGTATGAATGATACGCTTGTGAAGTAAGGAGTATCTAAACGTTTCATTTAAAATTGCATGAATAATATGACTATACCTTGCAATATTAATATGATAATGAATGCATGAAGTAAATAAGCTTTGATAATATTGATGTGACTAACAGCTGGAAGTATTTGAATTTTATAAATTCTGAAAAATGCTTCAATGATGGTTGTAGCAATGAGATAGTATATGCATCCAGACTTACCAAGTGTTTGGTTGATTGAAGCTTATGTTTCAGGTAGATTATTTTAAGCATGGCATTGAGAGATAAGATCTTGACCAATGCCAGAATCTACCGTATGGTATACATAATAGGTTGTTAAAATTCGAATTGTGAATTTCGGATTTGAGAATTGCTGACAACCACTAGTCACTATTGGCTTGCCTAAGCTTGTGTTTGGATGTTTGAAGCTTATGTTTCAGGTAGATTATTTCGAGCATGGCATTGAGAGGTAAGACCCTGACCAATGCCAAAGTCTACCATGTGAAAGAGCTTGTTAGAATTGAATTATGAATTTCAAATTTAAGAGATTGCTGACAACTACTAGTCACTATTGGCTTGCACAAGATTGTGTTTGGTTGGTTGAAATTTATGTTTCAGGTAGATTATTTCGAGCATGGCAGTGAGAGGTAAGACCCTGACCAATGCCAGAATCTACCATTTATGAGAAGAAGTCTCATGGTTGTGAAAATTAGTTGGTACGGGTTGTTAAATTCGAATTGTGGATTTCGGATTTAAGAGGTACTAACGACTACTAATCATTGTTGGCTTGTATGAGATTGTGTCAGGAGGGACACATGGTAAGTGGGTAATCATGATATGATAGTAAGCATAAAATTATAATGAGCATAGTAATGCTGCTTATAAGAGACCCACCATTGAGCAAGTCAATTTCTATAGTAGATAGAATTGCAAATTCTTATTGAATTTGATTGCTAATGTCATTGCTTGGTTATGGAATGATCAATTTGGATTGTAGTATCAGGTAATGATTGACTATTTGGCTATTTGATGAATGTGTCAGGGGTACACACTGCAGGAAGACCATGTGTGATGGCCTGCAGAAGCCAAACTTCATGGGAAGGTTTCCTTTATCTTGGAAATGGGTTTCGGGGGAAACGCCATTGGACATTTTGAAATGTCTCATCTGCACTGCATGTTGGTAATAACATGAGTGAGATGGTATGGATTATGTCGGTGAGACATGTGTGGATACGGACTGTGTCAGGGACTTGGTTTGCTTGTGAAACCTGGTTTGTTTGGAAACCACACAGACAGAGCTAGAGGGCTGACTTTCTTCTCCACAACCCCGGGGTAGCACTGGAAGGGAATGCAGGGCCTGAGGGACTGTGTAGCAGAGAAGGGACTGATTCCTTGTGTTGGGTGTGTGTGGGTGTCTTAGAAGTCAGGCTAGTTCTGGTGTAGGTGTTCCTAGCTCGGCGATGAGCTCACCAGCGTAGCATTCAGCCTTTTCTCAACTCCTTGACGATGCCTAACAGATACAACGGCATACTGCGACGGCAAATGGATAAGTGTTCTGTAACCCTTTCTATGAATATGCATGCTTAATTTTTTTAAAATGCAGAACATGTTTTGATTTATTGCCATGATGACCGATTGCTTGAGTATGGATAGGGCCTACATGGCGCACACTGGAAGAGAGTGCACACTTTTTCGATGTCGGATCATGAAAGGGTTTTCAATATTGATTACACTATAGGGAGTGGACGCACTCCTGGTGTCTCAATACTTGATAGTGAATGATATGAAATGTGATTACGATTTTTAAAGCAATAACGCTAATGAGTTTGCTTGTATTGCTTGTGTTGCTTGTGTGGACAGGCTACAGGTAAGGTAAAGGTAAAGTGGTAAATGGTTGTTGTGAGGGGTTGCGGAGTAAGGGTTATGGTCGATATAAGTGTATGTTGGTATAAGTGTATGTGTCATTGTTGACATAAGTATATGATGGGCTGTGATATGCCTAAGGATCCGTAGTAGATCCTAGACCTGGAAATGGTCACGGTGAAGTTCCAAGCCCAGTTGACATGGTTATGTACTGGCTGGACATTAATTATTTGATGTTGTGGAGCAGCTGACATGCTGACCTAACATCTAAGTCCATAGGCGATCCCAAGGCTTGCAAAGCGAAGCAGGATCCTGTGGACGAATGAGGAAACGCACAATACAGATGAGTATTGGATTATCTCGCTTATGAATGTGCATGTGTATATGATTTGGTTATGATGTTTTAAACTCTTGTTAAACGTGTGAATCTATTCAATGTTTGGATATAGGTGTCGCTGGAAGCGAGGACTATGAGAGCATCCTAAAGATGCATGTGGACATGTGACTGTCCCGGAAAGCTCGGAATGAGCGGTAATGAAAAAGGTGCTAGTAAGACGGGGGAGTCCTAGCAGCCGAGACAAACCATGTGGAGAGACTCCATGGTTTAGAGGTCTGGAATAGACTAAAGACACTAAGTGTCATGACCAAGAAGGATTGGTCCAGCATTCACGGTGAAGTGAAAGAGGCTGAGAGCATGAAAAGCCACTGCGATGGTGTGGGTTCCAGGATGGAACAAAACAAAGAGGAGAAAAACTCTTACTGCTCTCTCTTGCCTTTTGATTATATATATATATATGCATTGTGAAAACAAAGGATTGTTGAATGCATGTATGATTGAGAATGAAATGTGTGTATTTGCTTAAGAAAATTGTGAATGCTGGAATAGTTAATTCCTTGCCCAGGAATGGACATGAATGAGCTCATGTGCCTGTTGGGGGAAGGCATGAAAAATATGAAAATTTCAATAATGGAACTTGGACTGTCATGCCAATTGGGTAATTAACTAACTGATTTTGATGCCTATATTATGCTTGGTCTGATAGAATTTCAATGGTGCATTTCACAGGTGAGAAAAGTGAAACCAGGTGGTGCACATTGATCATGGCAGCAGATCAAAAGTTGTTGGACTTAGCTGGAAGTCTCCTTCAAGTGATTGCTAAGACCCAAGAGAATCTTGGGGAGATGCTTAAGATCCAGAGAAGGCAGAGCGAAATGAACCACCAGATTTTGCAAGACTCTATTGGTTTGCAAAGGGAGGTGAAAATCCTTCTGGGAGCAATTGGCAAAGGAAAGGAAGGTGGATCAGCAATGGGACAATTCTCCTAGCGACCCGATAAGGAACGGTCCAGGCATGAAGACTCAAAGGAAATTGAGCAGGTAAAGATGAAGCAGCCAGTGAGATGCTGGAGATGCGGAAGACATCATTACGGTGGGACTGTCGAATGAGGGAACATGATAAAGGAAATAGCCACAAAGTTCCTAGACTTCGGGATCAGCTGGAAGCTGAGAACCAGCAGGGAAAGTCCATGGAAGCCGAGAGGCTTGGTCTTGAACGTTCAAGTAGATGGTTGAATGCGGGACAGTTCTGCAATTTTGAAAATTTGATGTGCAATTGTATATGTATTGTATATATGTAATGGAACACCGGGGACGGTGTTATTCCAAGGGGGAGGGTAATGTAATGTCGCCGGTTTTGACCCCATTTGCATGATGTATATAATGTAATTAATCGTGGTGAGGAGCTCAAGGCAAAAGCCCCACCATCGATTTGGTTGTGTATGTTTCGGCAATGGGGATAATTGCCGATGGCATATCGTGCTGTAAGGCACATTATAATTTGACATCATGTAAATACGCACATCAAATAAAAATAAAACCACAACCAGCTACGGCAGTGCAACGTTGAATGAAAAGGGCACGGTTCCAAAGGATAAGGGGCGGGGATGTCAAACCTTGGTTTATGAGGGAAAAACCCATGTGTTGCTACCTTTATTTATTTGCCACCTTTTTTGTCTCATCCAACCTCTCCAACCTCTTCAATGTCTTGACTTTGTTAGTTGGGGGCAGTTATTGCATGAGGAAACGTGGGCATGGAAAGACGTGGGTTTGGCAGGCTGCTGTCAGTTTGGACAGTACGCATGCTCAGTGGAGAACCTTCGTTTTTCTCACGCCGGTCTTCATTCTCCCCATGGTCGGTTGCTCTCACGGCTGGTATGTTCCTCCTCACGCAGAGGTCTGTTCGTCCTCCCCATGGCCTGTTGAATTCGCGCGCAGAGAGAGGCTATTTTCCCCTCACGCGCAAGCTGAAATCTTCATGCAGAAATGGGGTATGTATTTCCCGTGTATTTTGCTGTTGGGTGCAATCTTTTCCTCACGCACAGACCGTTGAGGTCGATTTTCCCATGAGAGAGCCATGCTCACTGTTTTCGTTTTGGGGGCGGTTGTCTTCCCTGCGTTTTGTTGGCTGTGGTGTCCAAATTCGTTTTGGACCACTGTGTGTTCGTGGTGAGCCGTTTTCTGCTGGGGTCTGTGTTTGGGTTTCCATGGTTATGCTGGGAACGCTGTTTATTAACCTTCGTGGGCTGTGATTGTTTTCCATCACTCATTATGAGTTTGGGTTGCTGAATTTCCCTGGTTTTGGTTGCTGTGGATGCAATCATCTTTTGGGTGTTGTGGCTGAGTTGTTTTGGCCACGGTAGGGCCAAGAACAACTCAGCAGTGTGGTTGGATTTGGGCTGTGTCTCACCCTTGGCTTGGGATCTTTTCCTGGTTGTTTTGCCTTCTTCACAGGGCTGTGAAGGGTTGTTTGGTTGCTGGTATGCAGGGGTTGAACCTTGGACTGTGCTGGCTTGGCCGATCTGTTGATGGCCTGATAAACCCAGCGGTGTTGGGTTGGCTGTTTGGTGTCCCCTTGGCTATGTGTAAGCCTGCAATTGACCCTTATTCCGGAGGAATCATGCCCAGCTCGGGGGTGGCAGCGTTGCTGAGAGATTGAGGAGCACGCTGGCCTATGGTTGGGTGGAACGTTGCAGCGACGTAGCTGGTTGCGGGGTGAATTCTGCATCAAAAGATAAGTGCTGCTGTTATCTCATCTCTGTAATTATAATGATGTGTAATGAATTATGATGAACATGTTTATGCTGGAATTGTATGTGTGTTGCTTCCGCTGAATGTTGATTCATTCTGCATTTGTGTATGCTTGTAAGTTTTAATTCCAGCATTGATTTCTTTTGATTATGCTCATGGGGCGGTTTGCCCGGTCGTATTTGGTGTTCGTCGCGTCCACTTCGCCGGTTGAGGGACTTTCATCTTCATCCTTCATCTTCATGGACTTTCCAGAGTCCAACTTGTAGGAGGCTTCTCCCATTCCTTTGATCGGATATTGGTAATCATCTCCAAGCATTACTTTGTGTGGGGACTCCTTTTGTACAAGACATGTGAGTGAGTCCTTGTAACCTGTCATGTGCTTGGAGGCACCACTATCTACTAGCCAGGTGTCATTTCTTGGTGAGACTGATCATGCGAGTGCAGAGATCAAGACATATTCTTCATAGGAATCTTCATTTTCCTTAGTTCTTTCCTCATCTTCTTGATCATTGTCTTCAACAGCATGGGCATGAAATCTTTTCTTCTTATTGACTCGTTCTGCTTTCATGGGGCAGTTTATAGAAATGTGTCACATCTTATGACAAGTGAAGCATTCATAATTTGAGAAGTATTTCTTAGGCTTCTTAAACCCTTGAGTCCTTTTGGGAGGATGGCCATAACTCTTTCTCTTGTTCTTTCCTTTGGTATGGTCTGCCAAAGCTTGATCCTCATTTTCATTTAGCTTCTCTTCTTTGGCTGCTATTCTTTCTTCTTCTTGCACACATTCTTCCCATAATTGTCAGAACTTGGTTAGTCTTCTTCTTGAACAGAATCCTCTTATAAAGGATTCCCAATCTCTTGGAAGACCATTCAAGGTGGTTATTACAATTTCTTCTTCTTTAACCATATCACCAATGGCTTCCAACTGCTCCTTGATTTGAGCTACTCTTGTAAAATATGATTGCATGGTTTCTGACTTTTGAGCCTTTACACTTTTGAGGTGATTCCTCAAGGTCATCTTCCTATTGATGTTTCTTCCTTCAAATAGGTTAGATAGAGCATCAAACATTTCTTTTGGTGTGCTCCTGGAGGATACATGAGGAATCAAGTTATCTTTGATGGAGTCAACTATGATCCTCTTAGCCTTGATCATATCCTTCTTGTATTTGGACTTAGCTTCAACTTCTTCTGGTTCTGCAGCTTCCTCTTTTATAAATCCTTCGAGATCATTTTCTTATAGGACGAGCATGATCCGATATTTCCATGCTCTGAAGTTTTCAGCACCTTCAAGCTTCTCATCTAGCTCGGTACTCTTTGTCATCTTTTAATAGAATGAGAACTTCAAAAGGAATTAGGAGTAGTACTTACTTGATAAATACAACTTATGACTGACCTCCTTTGGGATGACCTAGGTTTCATGTAGAAACCCTAAGTTTCCAGTTGGGATCACTGGTAGGGTTGAGTGATGGAAAAGATGTGCCTCCCCAAGGCGAGTTAGACTGTATCTTGCCTTTTCTGAGATTAATGATGGAGTCTCAGGAAAAGTGAAGCCCTAGTTTTTTCCGACATGAGTGTTTGGTCCAAAACTGAAAATTATTGGAATTTAGTTCTGTTTCCAAAGAAAGATGCACCATTCCGGGGTGAGTTGAGTGAGCCCTCTTTTCTGGTTGATTTGTCGAGGGATTTGTTCGAAGTAACGAACGCTAGCTATGCAGTGTCTCCTTTCAGGGTAGCTCTGATACCATGTTAAGTTTTCTTAATTGCTTAGATGATATATTAAAACAATTTCCACTAGTAGGATCACTAAAAGAACAACAAACACATAAACACAAAGAATGCAAAGAACACAAAGATTTTCCTCGGGGAAACCACAAGGGAGAAACCTGCAAAACTTCCTCAGTATAGAACTCAACCGGAGCCGTGCAAAACCCATACAACTGCTTCTCTCTTCTTTTTGGTGCACTTGTTCTTCTCTCTGTTGCAAACTTGCTTGAGTGAGTGTGTACAAATGAAGGGGAGCTCCTCCCTATTTATATTTGTCCCTTGAATTTTCCTAGGACCTAACAGGGCTGACTTGTCTAGCAAGACACCAAAACTAGTATTTATATAACGACACTTGGGTACTATTGACCCGACTTAAATTTGTAGTTTTACATTGATTCTTTCAATAACTCTTACATGACCAAACTCATCTCCTGATGAAGGAATACAATCAATACATATGGAATATCTTCCGAAGTTACAATACTTTAACATCTAACACCATCATTGTGATCTACATTAATGATTCGAGTCATAATAGAGGAAACATCATTGCTAGCACTCTTGTTTGGAATATGCATAAGAAATACATCATCCTCAACGATGGAAGTTTGGATGTGGAAGATGATCCTACCATTAGTGCCCTTGAAGTTGGGCTAGATGCACTAGTTATAATGGAACCTCTCATACTATCCTCATTGTGGATGTCTTCACTTCCAAAGTTTTCATAAATTGCAATGAATGCTAGCTAGATTTTCGAATTTGCTAGCTCCTAAATGGGTTCTCTTCTTGCTATGGATAACTCATGTGTGCTCCAACTCTCTTGCACGTTGATGCACTATTGATTTTTTTTAACATTAAAATAATATTATATTTGTACAAAAATTAACTTGTAAGAATTTGCAAAGGTACATAAAAAATAAAAACAATTGTGATGCATTACATACTTGACTCAACACCTTGATTGAAAATGTTTGCAATCGAGGTGTCTCATACCATGGATAATTCTTCAATGAGTAGGGGTGACCTTTTTAGATCATGTATCTTGTATTGCCCCTTGTTGTAGTGAAAGCACAACCAACCGCTTGCGTGCATGATATTGATTGTAATAATTTCTTATTATGTGTCTTAGGATCAAGATACATCCTCTCCATACAACTATAAAGTTTCTCTATGATATCTTTCTATCCTTTGGTACATGAAAGTAAGTGCGTGCTCAGAAAAACCTTGTAATCGGTAATGCCTATGTAACATATACCACCTATTGATCTATAAATTGTTGTGGATATTCCATTGGAACAGTTCGTCATAATGTATCTTATCACTAGTTCCTTTAATTAGTTTACTTTTAGGTTGTAAGAGAAATAATAGAACAAGAAATACACAATCCACACTCATTCGACGCATAATTTATCTTGGGAAAACCCCCATGGGAAATAAACACAGTTGGAATCAGGACTATGCTTTTAATATTTATGTAGAATGTAAATACAAAAGGAACTCAATACTCACGATGGACTTACCTTGGACATTGTGGATTGAATGGATGCTACATAATATATTATTCTTCACATCCACCTCTTACTGATGCTCAACTATGGAACAATACGATAGAAATGGAACCCTTTCTTTTCCTTCTAGCCTGGTATTTAACATAGCCGAAAGCCATTTATGGTTAAATTTAGTGTTTGTACATGCCTTGATTCCTGTTTAGGGTTGGGATTTTGGACCTTCTAGAATGTTCTTGAAAGTCCACAATGATTAGCTCCACATGTGTGAGAAATGAGAGTTGAAGTGGAATCCACTTAAAACTACGGTGGTCAACTGTATGGGTCAACTTGCGGAAGGCATAACTTCTTCATTGCATCGAGAGTAGCGAGGTGTTTACAACCTATTATGGGGGAGATGATGTAACATGTAACATTATGTAACATGGCATTCCTATAATTAAATAAAAAATGCAATTGATGTTGGGTTAAACAAAAAATTAAGATATATTGACTTGATCTTAAACCTAGATATATTAAGAATTGAGATGGATCAAATATCTTGGGGTGTATTTTTTTTAATGAGTAAAAAATTTAAGATAAATTAATTACAGCTCAAGAAAAATTGGACTCCTCTTGGTGCTTGATAGATCCGGTTTAAGATGGATATAGGCTGGTCTAGACTCCAATTGAGGTAATATTTGGACCACCGGAAAGGTATTTGAATTTATATTCGTTTTATGGTCCATGGCACTATAGATGGGTTGTTTCACCCAAAAAAATGTCATTTACATCCTAAAACATGCCTAAGAACGTTCCATACCCTAAATATGCAAAATGAGACATGCCCATAAAATGGGAACTACAAGCCAATTCATCCAATCTTTCAATCTCAAAAGCTCCAAATAGGTGAAATATTATATATTGATCCATTAGATTATATCTCCCCATTTTGAGAGACTTTTGGTCCCCAAAATATTTTACTGAATGAAGTGAGGAAAATTTTCCTCTACCTTCTCTTTGGAGTAACATTTAGCCTTGCCTGGAAATTGTCCTTTCAACCCCACTTCCCAAAGTTTATTCTATCCCCTCCTAGTAGTTCTAGACGTCTTCTACATCACGGTATCTTCAGCCAACTTTGCTTGAGCGTTTGGTGCTAAGTCCTCTAAAGAAGGTAAAATATTCTTAAGTTCTTGATCCAACATGGAAGGTTCATAGAGTTTCAGGTTTTCCACATTCACTATGAAGTAAAAGCACATGTATGGGGTAGGCCGAGTCTATAGACATTATCTCCCACCTTCTCCAATACCTCAAAAGGGCCATACCTCAGAGCCTTGATCTTCATACTAGGACCTTGTAGTCTTTCCTTGTTCAGGTGTAACCATACTATGTCTACCACTTTGAATGCTTTTTTCAACCTTGTGTAGGTCATGCATGTCTCTAGAACACCCTCCCTACCTCTTCTACCCAAGGCCAAATTTCGCTCCCTTACCTTCATAAAATCATTGATCAGACTTTTAAGATCTTAGCTAAAACGAATATTAAAACTTACTTTAAACCCCAAGAAGCTTTGAAACGATTTTTCAAATGTGTCAAATATAAATATGATCCTCTTCTTTCTCAAGGTGCATATACCAAATCCTTTTCTCTTATGGAAAATATTATATTGGACAAACTAGTAGAGTACTAGTAGATCAATTCAAACTCATCTCAAAGAACAAATCATTAGTACTTTTCATAATTGTATCTCCAAATATGTTATTACTTAACATTCCCATAACACCAAATACCTTATTTACTTTAATCACACCAAAACCTATCACCTACTCTTCAATTCTTCTCTTGAACCAGTAGGGAGCCCTCAAAATTGAGAAAGATCCTAACAACTTCAATTGGGAAGATGCTTACAAGCTTAATCACTATTGGAATCCCATCATCCATCATCTTCACCAATGATCCTTATATTCTCTTGACCTCTTTCCCTTTTTTCATCTCTTTTCCATTGAGTCTATAATACACCTATATTAGTCGTAGATAATTAATTATTGTAATAAGTTGACTCTTTATGAAAAGCCATATTACAGGTTTAAATAGCAACCCTTACTATCATTGTAAGGATGCACTAGAATACTTAATTACATATTTGTTTTATGTTTGAAGTTCACTTCAACCTGCATACAAGTTGTGTTAAACTCGTGTTTTTTGCAATATAGATTGAACTTGATGAAGAAATAAAAGAGGAACGGGAATGATTAATTAAATATTTATTTTATGTTTGAAGTTCACTTCAACCTGCACACACGTTGTGTTAAACTCATGTTTTGCATTATAGATTGAACTTGATGAAGAAATAAAAGAGAAATTAAAATACCAACTAAAAAAAACTAAAAAAGGAAATAATAATATACTTTATTTATGCATTGAACTTGATAAACTTATTGAAGAAATAAAAGAGGAATTAAAAGACCAAGTGAAGAGAAATATCCCTTATGCATTTATGACAAGAATTTGACCAGAATGATGATAACCAAAACAAAGATGCATATACAATAGATAATAATGATGAAGTTGATCACAAGGAAGAATCAAACCTATAAAAAAAGGTTGATTGATGAAGATGAAATCAAGGAAGTTGGTAAAGGTATCCCGTCATGGAAAGGAAGATGTTCCAAATGACCTAAGGTACACATCGAAATAAGGAACAATAGTTTAGGGTTTGAGGGTTATCTAAACCAGAACGACTTCGATCCCCATGACATTCTTTTATCTTCGATGTTAGGTGAAAAATAAAAATAGGATTTATAAAGTGAAGCTTGAGGTAACTTAAAAAGATCTTCATTTAAATGTTTTATTAAAAAAATTCATTTAAAGTAATTCTTATTCTAAGCCAAAGTTGAAGGGTATATAAGAGTTATACCGAAAAGGGTGATAAGGGTTTTACACATAAAGTGTCTAGACATATCAAGGAAGTTTTAAAAATACGATAGATATGTTGATATCAAGGATATTTTGAAAATAATAAATAAGTTTCATAATCAAAGTGTTTTAAGAAAATTTTACTGAAAAAAAATAGAGTTTAATAACGAGAAAAAATGAAGATTTCCTAAAACCTCAAAAAAGATATGTTAAGGTGTTACTTAAAATAAAAGGGACAATTGGAGGGAAGGATATTACTATTTCTATTGTTAATGTTGAACGTAATAATTATATTAACACTTTTATCTTGATGGAAAGGAATAACTATACTTTGAATTGGGATTGGGAACAAAAACAGACAACTGAGAAAAAGTGGCAGCACTTTACCAAGGCCTCCTTCAATCCCACTCTCTCATGATGATAGGTGATTCTAAAATTTTAATCAAGATGGTGCAAACTTCCTTTCTTCCAAAGAATATCATTCTTGCAATATGGATGACAAGGACTACAAATGAGGAAAATTACTTCACCAAAGTCCAATTCTTCCATGTTTTACGACACCACAACCAAAAGGTATAACAAAGGGAAAATAATACCATTAGTATTACAAAGGGAAAATTGAGGGTTTAACTACAAAACACTTCCCCTAATGTTTAGTTATTATATGCATCCAACTAAAAACTGGTACCTCCATAACTTCAAACCCCCACCAAGTATAACTAGGATATTATGCATAGATATGAACTCATTTCACACAAGCGCTTGCTTGAATGGTATTAATTCCTCCTCAAAATTTAAAATGGACCTCCCCAAATTATGAAGGCAATGTGGGATACCGCTCTAGTTCTTTCCTATCAATGCCCAATGGAACTACGCTTTGACTCTAGGGAATCATTCTTAGAGGCATTGTCTCCAAGGTTCTTGGGTTACAGGGCATTGTTCGGTTGTATTCACCTTGGAAGGAGCACATACTTGTTAAGATTGGTTGGAACCCCCTTCACTCCATCACCTGTGTAGTTTGTATTATAATTATTTGTGTGTTGGAGGCAGGCATGGAATTTGACATGGAGGAAGACGTATTTAGCCAACTGGAACGTATTTGACAGGTGAAATTATATGCCACACGTCATCATCTACATGCTGGAAAAAAAGAGGACCGTCAATTTGACGTCAATAAATGTTTATAAAACGTAAAAAATTCTAGTACCTTGGAGGCCAACTTGGCACTCGGTAGGTTGGTACTAATGAGTTGTGACCATAGTTTACCCTCAGCCATCAGGGAGTTAGGCCTCAACCTTAGTTGATCACAAATTAAATAGGCTAGGCCACTTGGCAGAAGTTGGCATGGTTTGAAACGATGCAATTAAATGTCAATGGGCATTATCGAGTAGTTGGTATTGGTACTGGTACCATAGAGTTAATGCAGCGTAATGCCGGGCTTTGGAGACTAGAGTAGAACTTGGAAGGGGGTACTAGGTAGTAGGTATCTTCTGGATGAAGCAAGCCGGAGTTTGACGCACCCCCTTGAACCTTCCATTCATAGCAGAGATTCGAAGCTTGGTCTTTTTTATTCATAGAGGAGGCTCTATTGTTGAGAGACTCACCAAGATTCCAAGCCTAGTGAGCTTGGGAAAGGGAAGGTGGAACCGAGAAGTAGAAATCAAAGAAGTTGCACACAATTTCACTGTTCAAGTTATTCAAGTTGTTATCAACTTTCAAGCATAACCACATAAGTATTAGCAACCACTCTTTTTCTATTAACCCGTGTTTAGCTATTTTAAAATTTTACTTCAGACATTTTTTCATTCCAGTGAGTATTAAGTATTAAGGGTGAAAATATGGTCCGAATTTATAAGTATAGGAATTTGCACAGACTTAAGCAATATTTTTTTTTATTCACAAACCCCTCTTGTGAGACCACTGACGCCCATAACAGTAAAATCTCTCAACGCTCCCAAGAAAGAGAGCACAACATGAGATTCTTGAAGTCAGGAGAATGCATTTGCCGAATCCACAGCATCTTTTACCCTTTTTTCACCGTAAGTGATCAAAATAATGCACCGTTCACAATTTCGCGTGCTCCCAGACAACTGGATGTCATGGTACAAGCAAATTTTCCCGTCTTCGCCCTCAATTATTTTCATCAATGCACTGCAATAGATTACAATCGAAATTTTTTCTCCAAATCAGAAATTTGTGCAAACAGACCCAGTACTTTCCCCTGGCCCCAAAATCATAGATAAAAATAAAACTCACTGCCCAAAATCTTTCAAAGAATACCGATCAAAGATGCAAACAAAAACAAAATTTCATTCTCTTTCTTTAATAATATAAATTACAGTATTTTAATTTTAATTTATAAATTAAGTTTAAAAACATTTGACTATGGTTTTAATTTTAATCGAATTTTATCAAATATGATGAGTCAGGCTTTTAGATTGTTATGTTTTGGGGTTTTATGGATCCATTGGGACAATGGAAGTCAAAATAAGATTTACAAGTTAGTTAATCAAATGAACGCCATATTGGAATAATTTTGTGGATTGTATTATTCTTAAAAAAGTTGGTTATACTATGTTTTAAACGTTTTGAAAGAGTGAAACATTTTGAAAGAGTATTTGAAATTTTGTTATTATAAATAATAATATTTATTATTATATTATTTAGAGGAGGTATATGGTGTATTTTTATATTATTATTTATTATGAGTAATTATTTTTGTAAATTTATTTTATTGTTTTTTTTATATAACCTGATATATGTTATATAAAAATGTAAACAAATTTGACACTTATAGATTTGAACAAAACGTAAAGTGAAGGGCATTGAAAATACAAAACTGTCATAGAATTTCTGTTTGACAGGCAAAATATATTTGAAATTCTAGGCCTAGTTGGAGGCCTCCTGAATTACACAAATAAAGGTCGACCTGGGATCCTCCTACTTCTTGTTGGGTTGATTTCAACTCTATTAGCATGTAATTTCCAACCTATAACAACAATTTACATAAGGATATCCTAGATATGAGGAAAATACTTAAAAAACATGAAGACTTGATCAAAAGAACCAATTCCTCTATATTCTCCACTTCTTCTTGGATACAAAGTATGGGAATGCAAAACTCCTTGGAAAACGCCTCAACTATCGATGTTTTATATGTACATCAGTAACATATGCTAGCTTTGGAAGAGGAAGTTTCTCTCATTTGCAACTCCATCTGTACCTTGAGAAAATCCCCACACCAGTTACCTCCAATAATCGTATTTCAATGGAAGCAGAGATTGGCCTCCCACAGGAGGAAGAGACAGTTCAACAATCCTAGGAAAACATGGAAATTTACAATTCCCTTAGTCAAGTAGATCTAAACAACAATCAAATGAACAACACCTAGCCTATGTTTTGCAATTTTATTTTATTTTTTTTTAGGTTCCTTTTGTCAGCTTTATACTAGTACAGTATACAAAATCCCCTTTGTGAAGGGTGACTGTAATAATTTTTAAACTCTTTTGAAATTATGGTTGGATTCGGATTTCCTCACCATATTGTATACATTTGATGTTCAAATCAACTACATATTTTATTAATACAAATATAACAATTTTTGTGAAAAACATTTATATGAGTGTTGAATTCCCTAACGAGTTAATGATTATTGAGTCAAATATAGTTGAAACATTAGACTTTTGGGATACAAAGCAATATGAAATAAAATATTTACAATTGAACATGGGAGATTATACTTTCATATCACAATCCATTGTTATATACTTAAGGAATGAAAATGGTGACATAATTCTAGGTTCAATAAGGATGTATACATTGGGGACCTTAATTTTCAACAGAAAGAAAAGGTTTTTGACATTTTTGCTTTAAGAAGAAGAAAATAGCACTACAAGATGTTAAAATTATGTCATATTTAGAAGCTCCATCACCTGAATACTTCAAAGACATCTCAAAGGTGATCTGTCAAGAAAATTAGAAGTCGACACAAAAGATGCAAAAGGAATTTAAAAATATTGTCGTTGATAAGGATGAAGAAATTTCTTTCCTAAGAAACCATAATCAAAACTTACTAGCCCAAATCAAGAATCTAAAGAATGTCAAGAAATTGGTACAGAACAATATAAAGAAATATATCAACAAGGAATCCTTAATATATAAAGAAATAGTGACTGATATTGTTGAATTAAAGAAGTCATCATGCGTAAAAATCGAAACATTGGAGAAGGCGACCCATACAAATCCAGTCAAAATATTACCAAATAATAAATCATTAGAAGTACATCTAAATATGAGAGTTTTGAGAATATGACACTAGATACAAGCATCATATCAATATCAACAAAAAGTAGTTGACATATGTTTCGAAGGATACTCATACAAATACAATTCAATCTCAAAGTAGAAGACATCTTGGAAATTGGAATATAATAGATTCTCTCCAAGATTTTTATACATGTTCAGTTCCACAGAAGATCAAAATAGTGTATGTGGACTCTTTCACAACTCAACAAATATGCTCATCACTTAGAATATCATATCGCCTTATGTCCTCAACAATGATGAACATAAGAATGAAGAATTCTGGGAAGGAATTACAAGCCAAAACAAAGACATAACTTTTGTATGCTTCAAGGACAAAGCATTTTTAAAAGGGGCGGGAAATGTAATGAATGTAAATGTATATATACACAATTCATATTAATAATAATACTAATAATAATTATATAGACATCCTATCCCAGTACATGACCTATTGAAAGGACATAACTAACCAACATTTGTGAATAGTCAATTCCTTAAGTACATAACCACATGGTCATTATATCGTCATCTCATATTTTTCTTATTCGATATACAATTATTACATATATTCGTCCTTTATGGATATCAACGTATTTTCATTTTTAATGAATATTCCATAGCTAAGCTATGTCCATAATTGAGAAACTAATAATGTTCGTTTCATATTACCACCAACTACCAATTGGGATTATTCCATGATTATGGGAAAATCACATGCATTATCCCCTTGGGAAACTCGCTAGGTACCCCATATTATCCTCCCTAGTTACATGTCATTCCATATTCCTTCGCATGCTTCATCCTCGAAACATGGGAGGAATCCATACAATATGATCTACTAAGAAAGTAGTTAATTGGTACCAAGCATTATCTTCCATCCATCCTAGTAAAATGCAGAAATGGTGTCCAAATAATTCCTTGACACTTTGATCTTGATTGTGGTTTCCTTTTTGGTTCCATGTTGTTGTTGTTGTGCTACTTTGATATCTCCATGTATTGCTTTGCGTTCTCCATGTGACCCATATTTGTTTCATTTCTACTTACATGTTTGTCCATAGTAAGTTTGTTGATGCGCATGACCTTTTTCTAATCATTTTTGTCTCCTTAAGTGGTTTGGGTGGCGATATACCATAACCTTAGCTATTGGTTCTTCTTATTTGACTCTTCAGCCTGTGGTTCCTTTGACTCATGCAACTCCTTATATTCTTCTTCATTTTTATGCCCTTCCTAGGTATTTTATTCATGTAATTCTATCGATTTTTATTCTTCTAATTCAACCTCATCCTTTTCATCTAATGTGTCAATAGGGATTTCAATTATTTTACCTACAAGGATGTCTTCATGTGCCTCGTTGGGTCCTTCTTGTTTAGTAAGAGAAATATCCTACAAGGTTGTTTTCTTTTTCATATACCAAAGCTTCATAAATTTCTTTTACACATTAATATTAATTGTACCAACTGAATCCATCTAAGGATTCCCAAAACAATATCCACATTATTCCTATCTATAAAATGAAAATCTAAATGCAACACATATTTATCTATAGTAATATTCAAGTCTTTAAAAATTTGAACATTTTCACCCCCAACTGCGTTCTTAGCATATGGTTTGTGAGGACTTCCAATCTTTTAACCAAGTTAACAATGATGAAGTTATGCTTTCTACTAAGGTTTATAGAAATAATTACTTTCTCTTATTGAATACATCCATGAATAAGTAATAAAAAGTTGTCACATGAAAATAAATCCTTAGCGCTTTCTTGATCCATGTTCATATCATGACACCACTTGCCTATTTTTTTTCATGTGATTCAATTGAAAGTCTTAATATATCCTTAAAGTAAAAATGACCCTGCATGGCCGCTTCATCTATTAATTATAGTATAGGGTAGTTTTCCAGCAGATATCATTTTGCTTATAATATTTTGTGTATGCTTGAATGATAGGACCATTGGATTTTATTGTAATACACACATACATACATTTGGAATAAAACACACAATCAAAACTACAATTTAAAAGAAATAATTTTTCAATGTATATCTTGTGTGACTGTGGTTTTAAGTAATACATTTAAAACAATCATAACTCCCTTAATATTGATCAAAATCTCTATTATGATCACAATTGTGAAATGCCACAATGAAACTACAACTACCTGCATTTGTTTGATAAAAAGATCGACTCTGTATCAAAATATATCTGATTTGCAATATGCACAATCGTTAAAGAAAAACAAAAAACATATGATTTTAAATTTACTCTTGGGCTTCGATTTTGATGATTTTGTTTGAACTTAGGTATTTTTTGAGAGAAATTTAAATCTATAGCTGGTTTCTTTAGATTTTCATAGAAATTTTTAGAAATGGTTATGAATAGTTTGATCATATTTTTTCCCTTGAAAACTCCACAAAAGGAAAACTAAACAAAACTCATTATTTTTCCCAAGAAAGAGCTATGATGCCTTATGTTGTAGACCTTGATAGATAGAAGATAGAAACCCCTTAACTTAACTTCATAAATGCCTATATTATTCCACACAACCATAAATACAAAAGAATGCAGAGAACCTCTAAAGTAGGGTAACACCATCAGTAACTCCTTATGGAAGGAATCACTTCACAAGTCAAACTTGCTACAATACAATACATCCAACATCCAACATGTCTCAATCCATGATACTCGTGTATGTATACTTTCTCATGAATATTCTTGGGGGTCTATGCCAGCCGTCTCTTATTATTATAATGTTTCTTCTAACTACTTATTGGGCCTATTTATTACACCCAACTACCAAGTGGGCATATTTCATGATTACGATCACATTAAATACATTATCTCCTTCGATACATCCCTAAGTTACCCATATTTTCCTCCCTAGGTACATTACATTTAGAAGATTAAAGATGTTAGAATCGTAATCAAATGTGTTCATAATTACAGATACAATACCTTTATTGACTTTTAAAATAACAATATTGGGTTGTTGTTAAGATGACTAAGGGCGTTGAATTCTTATTTAGAGAGGTTAGGCTTGGGAAGTTTCATAGAATAAAGGATTTATAGAAAATCTTGTCTAATCTATTTTGATTTATAGATGGGGAGGTTAGAGGTAATGAATTCAATAGAATAAAATATTTCCTCAATTGGATTGTGGTGAGGGGGGCACTGCATAATTAAATCCTTTTTGGAGAAGATGGAGAGTGAGGTGTTCTAACCCAAGAAATGAAATATTAATGGCTATGGGTAAGGGGAATAAGGTAGGGTGATATATATAAGAGGAAGGATATAATAGCGAGGTATGATTGAAATTGTTATTCTAGTTTAAGATAGAAGGAAATATTAGGGTGGAATATGGGGTGTTTAAATTGTTATTAGCTTTATAAGAAAGACAATCCTCTTACACATACGGTCAATTCTATATGTTCCCCTACCCATGCCTTAGTTATATTCATAGTTGATAAAATTCAATCTTTTATAGGTCATATCCCTACCTTTATTAAAGTTTTTGTTGACTTCATCCATAAAAATCACAATCTCCATCTTGTCAAACAAGACCCAACGTTTGGTTTTGACACGGTTTCTCTTTTCACCAAAATCCCTATTCTAGAATCCCTTACCTTATTTCTAAATATATTGATTCAAAGACCTTAAATTTTATTAATATATATCTTATATCTACTTTTTTTTTCAATTTTAAAGATAAATTTCATGAACAAATTGAAGGCATAGCCATGGGATCCTTATCCTCCATAGTGCCAAATATATTCATGGAACACTTTGAATTATTATCCCTCAACATTTTCCATCTCAAAAATAAATGTTGGTTTAGATACATAGATGATCCCTTTGTCAATTGTTTTAATCACAATTCTTCCCTTATATCATTTTTCAACCATTTCAATATCTTATCTCCCTGACATTAAACTTACCATGGAAATCAAACATGATAACACACTTTATTTCCTTGATGTTCTCCACTTCCAACGACAACCAAATAGACGCCTCTTACCAAGTCTATCACAAAAAGAGTCATACTAATAGATATCTCCTTGCCTAATCCCACCAACATATCAGCCCAAAATCCAAGGTTCTTAAAACTCTTGTATCTAGATCCATTCGATAGTATGCCCCCTAATACCTTAATAAAGAACAAAGAAAGATCCATCCTCAATAACGCCCTCCAGACCAAGGCTATTAGATATCCTAAATTAATAGAGCTTTATGCTTTGTCCTCCCTTCTAAAACAAAGAACACCCTCCCTACCTCTTCTACCCAAGGGCAAATTTTTCTCCCTTACCTTCCCAAAATCACTGATAAAATATCTAAGATCTTAGCTAAAAAGAATATTAAAACTTACTTTAAACCCCAAGAAACTTTGAAATGATTTTTCAAATGTGTCAAATATAAATATGATCCTCTTCTTTCCCAAGGTGCATATACCAGATCATTTTCTATTATGGAAAATCTTATATTGGACAAACTAGTAGATCAATCCAAACTCATCTCAAAGAACAGATGATTGATACTTTTCATAATTATATCTCCAAATATGTTATTTCTTAGCACTCGCATAACACCAAATACCTTATTTGCTTTAATCACACCAAAATCCTATCACCTACTCTTCACTTCTCCTCTTGAAGAAGTAGGGAGCCCTCAAAATTGAGAAAGATCCTAACAACTTCAATTGGGAAGATGCTTACAAGCTTAAACACTCTTGGAAGCCTATCATCCATCATCTTCACCAATGATCCTTATATTCTCCCGGCCTCTTCTCCCTTTTTTCATCTCTTTTCCATTGAGTCTATAATACACCTATATTAGTTGTCGGTTAATTGTAAATAATTAATTATTGTAATATGTCAAGATTCTTTATGAAAAGTCATGACTTTTACGTATTACAAGTATAAATAGAAAGCCTTGCTATCATTGTAAGGATGTACTGGAATAATTAATTAAATATTTATTTTATGTTTGAAGCTCACTTCAACCTACATACAAGTTGTGTTAAGCTCAGGTTTTGCAATATAGATTGAACTTGATAAAGTTATTGAAGAAATAAAAATGGAATTAAAAGGCCAAGTGAAGAAAAAATAAAAATATACCTTATGCATTTATGAGAAGAATTTGACAAAAATGATGATAACCAAAACAAAGATGCATATACAATAGATGATAATGATGAAGTGGATCACAAGGAAGAATCAAACCTAGAAAAATGGTTGATGAAGATGAAATCAAGGAAGTTGGTAAAGGTATCCCATCATGGCAAGCAAGATGTACTAAATTACCTAAGGTACACATCGTAATAAGGAAAAATAGTCTAGGGTTTGAGGGTTATATAAACCAGAACGACTTCGATCCCCATGACATTGTTTTATTGTTTTATCTTCGATGTTAGGTGAAAAAAATAGAAACCACCATTGGAGGATCATGTTCAGCCCGAGACCGCAATGCCATGAATGAATTCCTTGAGGAGAACATGTTTAATTTTGAGCTTAATGAGACAATATTCCCCATGTTTGACCCAGATGGAGATCAAGATACTGTAACTTTTTCTTCCTCTAATCTCTACGTGAACAATAATAACGCACCTTCAACTGAAGATAATGCTTTCTCGACTTCTAATTCTTCAACAATTGTTTCTTTCAACACAGATTACCTAGAAACACAACTTGCTCCCATGCCCTTCGCATGGAATACTATTGATTCATATGGATACAAAAATTACTCAGACAAAGACAACGTGGTGAAGGACGATTTTAAGAGATATGGGTGAGAGGCATGATCTCAATTTTTTGCAAATTATATCCCACATATGAATGTTGAATATGAAGAATTTACAATCTATGACAACAAATCCAATTTATGCAATACTTTGTAGATTGCTGGAAACTGAAAAAGTTAAGCACATAAGAGGAATTCGATGAATTTGATGAGGGGAAAGCTAAAGTGAATTGTTCCAACTATAAATTCGATTCCAATGTTCTTGATCATCATTTAAAAAATTATGGCACTGATGTTAGTGTAAGCTCCTGCATCCGCATCTGCATTCCACGGCTCCTCCAAACTACTGCCGGTTCAAATGCACTTCAACTGCACTCTAACTGCACTCTAACTGATTTCTAATTTGGAGACTGGGAGCTTTTGGAGTGGTCCATTACTCCATCTGGGGTTCTCTACCTAGATTTGTGGAACAGTTGACACATAGCCAACCGAAGCTTGATGGAATCTTGTCTATTAAACCCCTGTTGGTCCCCAAGCTCACAATCTCAATTCCCTTCAGTTTTACACCATCAAGAAAGAGAAAGTAGAGCTTGGAAGTACCGTACAGGAAGCTAAACTTGTGTGGAATAGGGAAATTTTCTACAGCAAGTCAAGTAGCATCAATGGCTGGAGGTATGATCTATTGGTATTCCTATTTCGATTCTGTTTCAGAGTTTTATTCCGCATTTTTCAGAATTGGAAATTTATTCTAATAGTTGGTATCAGAGCGCAGTTATCTCTGCCTTGGTGTTCTGTATGTAGTTGCCACTGTAGGGTTTAGACTCTGTGCATCCGTTTTTCTTTTTATCCTCTACCGTGAGCCTGTTAGAGGAGGCTGTGACTTGTCTAGGGCTGCCGTGACTGTTTGTGACCTGATTTGTGGTGGATGGTTCTCCCTTGGGCCTGGATTTGTATTATAGATGGAACCATGTATACTGGATTTATCTTAGATTTTGAAGTCATGCCGGGAAGATCTGTGGGATTGATTCAGTTTTCCATTGAATTTTGTTTTGCATATATACATGCACCTGATTTATTGTTATTATTGATCACCGTATGCAATCTTTATAAATTTTCCTTAAAGCAAAATGCAAACGGTGGTGAACCTAACCTATATGCCAGTATAGACATGATACCTGAGATGGGTACGAACGGGTCAATCCAAAGGCTGAAACGGCACTGCAAATGGTCTTCTACATCACAAATTATGTCAGAAACTGTCCAAAATGGTTAGAAACTGTCAAAACTATAGGAAAGGGGGTAAAAATTTTCAAATATTTGAAATTTTTTCTATAAATAGTAAAAAATACAAATCATTTGAAACTTTTACCCATTGGAGCTTTGATCTTCAACTGCAAATTCCAGGAGATCCAGCCGGTGGAATTCACAATCATTTCTTCCAGGTATTTACTCATGCTCTCAGCTTGCATTTTGATATAATTTTTACAAGTTTTCATGGTCAAATGAGGTTATTAAGACCAATTCTACATGAGCGCTGCGGCCCACACGGGTATCGAAGCTTTTTCCGCGTATAGGGCTGGCTATACGCGGAAAAGGGGCTAGAAACCGCGTACATACGTGACTGTTTGCAAAACAGTCGCGTATGACGCCGCACAAGTGGATTTACAAGAATCTAATGGACAATTGGTCAATTTCTCATGCAGGATGGTGCTAGAATGGAGAGAGCGCGAGCATGGTGAAGTAGAGGAAGTAGTAAGGGCCGACATGAGGGCTCAACAAGTATTACGTGCATGCGGACTCTAAAAGTTTTGGTGTCTTGGTGGCTTGAGGGCCAAACTAGGACTGCTACATATGCTGGTAGACTATTGGGATCCAGACTCAGAGTCCTTCCGGATAGACGGTATGTCCCTCACCATAGAGGTGGATGATATCTACTTTATCACATGTCTATCTAGACGAGGGGAGGTGGTGAACCTTCGTTCTCGAGGTGGGCCAGGTCATGGGCTTACTATTGATGAGTACATAGCTGTGTACTGCTACCCAGATACTGAGAAGGTGGGGAGTCAAGTCCCCACAAACGCTATACAGGTGCTGGGCCTAAAGGCCATACTACTGACGCTGGGCAAGATAACAGGCTTAGCATCACTCCATCAAGCCTCTCGGCCATTAATGTTCTATGTGGTGGAGTGTATGAGACCGACCATATACGACTAGAGTACCACACTACTGAGCAACATGAAACATCAGCTCAGTGAGTGTAAGGCATGCAGGATACGGAACTTCGGGTTCAGCAGTATTTTGAGCACGTTTTTCTTCAAGCGTGTTCCAGGATTGAGCCCTAGAGTGGATGTTCCTCTCCATGGGGTTCGAGATCCGGCCCAACAACATTGGGCATATGCGTTGCGCATACTGGGGGGTGGTAGGGTGGCCAACCCCTATCCAGCTGACTTTTTTCCATGGTGGCGATGACAGATTGTTGCCATAGATGACTACCCCTATGCAGGGATAGATTTCTGGGGGGATCCAGACATGCCATTGCCACCAGGATCAACATATGGAGACATAGGTAACGAATCTCGACCCTCACTCTTTTTAAAATTTTTGAATTATTTAATTTTTTTTTGTGTTTTCTTGATGATGTGGAATCAAAAAGACATGTTTTTTGGGTGACAATACATAGTGACATCTACCACTCATGTGCAGATGTGGGACCATGGCGACCAGAGGGCTTGCCACGTCATAGACGGAGGGGAAGAGGAGACGACATCACTGGTGTGGATGCGGAGCGAACACTCCACAGCATTCATACCAACTTCGTGCGACTGACTCACAGAGTTCCCATGGCGCAAGTCGAGGACTTGCCTGAGGCCATGTATCGATAGGTGGTGGGTGTACCGCGCGCATGGGTGTGTTTATTCCGGTGGATAACTAGAGCCGTAGTGACATATCATGATCACAACCCTCCTCCTCCTCCACAGGACTAGACACCTGGGAGTGTATCTATTTTGTACTACCGTGTATATGATGGAAGCTTTGAAAGCTCCACTTTTGTATTATGACACTATGTATTACCACATTTTTGATGTATATAAAAAAGTTTTATGGTGATCGGTTTATTTATTTACATGTGTAAAAATTGTTTTTATGATTAATTATGAATGAAACAAATGCCAATCTAACACGTAGTTAGCATATGAGTCAGCAACTTGATTATAATTTCTTGGAATGTGTATATATGTTATACTCTCAAATTGTCGTTCTAACAATCTCACAAGTAAGAATCTTCTCAATAACGTCGGATCTTTAACATGGTACAAACCATTGAGCTATGACACTACTAACTCTGAATCAAGACGTACCTCAAGAGAATGAACACCATGTGAAATTTCATCCCATAGAAGCTCGATAACGGCACTATATTCAGCAACATTGTTGGAAGATGGCCGTAGACATACACCTCCTGAAGACAGTACTTGACCCATAGGAGTATAAATCACCCAAGCAGCTGAGGCTGAGTGTTGAATGTGACGGCTTGCACCATCCGCGAATCTTATGTAGGTGGAAGATTCCATTGACATCTGCCACAAGAAACGAAAACTAATCACAAACCCGATCACGATAAACGAGACCTAACTATGCAAAAAAGCTGTACAATAATATACAACAAGCAGCCTTGGCTAAAGATCATGCATAGTATTTTTTAAGATAGAGCCCATTTCTAGGCTCCGCCAAGGCCCTCCCTTCGTAATCCACTAACTCGTAGGCACCCTTCTCTAACACACGCTTGACCACGTAAGGACCACGCCACATAGGATTGAACTTCCCTGCCCCCAAGGGTTCTTTCGATTGATCCCACAAAAGGACCAAGTATCCCTCACTAAACACTCTTGGACGGACAGACTTATTGTATTGGGCCTTTACGCGACGCTTATTAACCTCTAGAGTCACCAAGGCATCTCTACGCTGCTCATCAAGTTGCTCAAGGTGAACCAAACGCTCCTCCAAAGGTGAAGTGTCTGGTAAGAGTTCCACAGCTAACTTCAATGAAGGAATCTCACATTCAACCGGCAATATCGACTCCACTCCATGAACAAGCTGATATGGAGAAAAACCAGTGGCAGTCTTAATCGCGGTTCGATATGCCCACAAAGCAGGGTATAACATAATATGCCAATTCATCTTGCTTTGCGCGATGGTTCGTTGGAGAATGGACTTAAGTGATTTATTCACTGCTTCAACCTATCCATTTGCTTGAGGATAGTAAGAAGAGGAGTGCTCTTGCTTATATCCTAGCTTGGATGCCAACTCTTCCATCATACGGTTCTGAAAGTGCGAGCCATGGTCAGTGACAAGCTCTCTCGGAATCCTGAACCGAGTAATGATTTGGTTGAATACAAAGTGGGCGGCTGTCTCACCGTCGGATTTTACTGTAGGCATTGCCTCAGCCCATTTCATGAAGTAATCAACAGCCACTATAATATGATGGTGCCCCCTAGCCGAAGCTGGGTTGCAATCCATAAAATCGAGCCCCCACTTGGTGAAGGGACCGATGGTGATAATAGGATGTAACGGGGCAGGTTTCAAGCATATATTACGTGCGAACACCTGGCAAGGGTGGCACCTCTTGACCGCTTCCATGCAATCCTTGAAGATCGATGGCCAGAAATAACCCGCTCTCAAAATATTTTGAGCTGTAGAAAGCCCAGATAAATGACCACCACATGCCCCTCCATGGAAATCATTAAGCACTACCTCAGCCTCATCATGAGTTAAACAACGTCGTAAAATGGAATCTACTCCATGGCGGTACAAAGTATTGTCCACTATGAGGTAGTTCTTAGAGATGTGACGTAATCGTCGTCGTTCATCTCGCGAGAGGTGAGTAGGGGTCCTCTGTGTTTGTAGATATACTATGATATCCCCATACCATGGGTCAGCCATTGAGATTAAGAAAATGTGTTCATCAACGAACGTATCTTCACAAACCAACTCCTCGACCTCGCTCGGAAAATCCGATATGAGCTCTGCAAAGATTAAAGATTTCTTCGATTTTGCCGAAACAAATTCGAGATCAAACTCTTGCAGGATGACAATCCATTTGTTATATTTTCCCCCAATCATCCTACGTGTGAGGACGAATTGAAACGGACTGACATGGGCCACAACCAAGGTCTGGCGAAGGAGAATATAATGTCTCAAACATTGTACCGCATGTACGGTAGCCAAGGCAAGCTTCTCGACATGAGAATACTGAATCTCTGCGTCAATAAGGTTTCAGCTCAGATAATATATGACATGCTCTTGGAGCTCCTCATCCTCTTGAACCAAAACCATACCAATAGTCTCTAAAGACGCGGCCACATATAATAGGAAATCACGGCTATAATCCGGAGGACTAATCACCGGGGCCGATGCTAGGGCTTGCTTGAGTGCATCGAAGGACTCCTGGGCTCGCTCATCCCACTCAAAGGGAGTATCCTTCTTCAAGAGACGCATGAAGCCTCTAGTCAAATTGGCAAAGTTGACAACAAATCTTCGTAGGAAGTTTTCCATACCTTGCAAACACTGAAGACAACGAATATTTCTCGGGGGAGACAACTGAAGTATTGCCTCAACCTTCAAAGGGTTGACTCTTATACCCTCTTTCGAAATGATGAATCCTAACAAACAACCTGACTTCACGCAAAAGATGCACTTATGAGGGTTTAATCTAACAGCGTAGTGCTGGCATCTTTCGAAAACCAATCTCAAGTGATAAGAATGACGCATCCTCATGCGAGAATGAGCAGCGAGGTCATCCAAAAATACTTCAATAATAGACTTGAGATCGTGGAAGATCAAGGTCATCGCCCGCTGAAACGTAGCTCCGACGTTTTTAAGGCCAAAAGGCATTTTCTGATATGAAAATGTTCCCCAAGGACAAATAAATGCGGTCTTGTGTTGGTCCTCAGGTTTAATCTGGATCTGATTATACCCGGAAAAGCCGTCCATGAAGGAGAACACCTCGCTACCCGCACACTCATCCAAAATCTGATCTATAAATGGTGTGGGGAAGTTATCCTTAGGACAGGCACGATTTAAATCACGGAAATCAGTGCATATTCAGATCGCTCCCTGCTTCTTATCCATCGGAACGGGGTTTGAAACCCACTCCGTAAAGGGAACGGGATAGATGAAACCAAGTTTCAATAGCTTCTCTATCTCTGCCTTTATGGCAGGTGCTTTCCTAGAATTCACGGCGCGTAAACGCTGTCGAACAGGCTTAGCGTTGGGGTAAGTCTTAATCTCATGTTCGACAATCCGAGGGTCAATCCCTGGCATCTCATCGTAAGACCAAGCAAAAATATCACGGAATTCCTTTAATAGCTCGGTATATTCCAGAATCTCATCTTGGGAACAATCTGCCCCAATGTAGACATTCTCTATAGTACCAGGATTGCGAGAAATGTTGATAGGAATAGTTGACGATATGTTCGCCATGTTTCCATCACCCATCGGACCAGGAGAGCTTAATGGAACCATAGGTCTACCAACTTTCTGACTAAGAATCTCCCTATAATCCTCATGCTCCAAACGGTCAAGCTCTGGAAGGAAGTACGATATATGATGAAGTTCCTCCCATGGTGGCTCAACTCCCGACATAGCCTCGATAATCGCTTCATCGGAAGGGAAAATCGTATCAAGGTAGTCGTGGGCATGAGAAGACTATACTGCCCATGCCGGCAGCACATAGGGGTCTTCCTCCTCCGTCCGCGAAGAGGAAGAACAAGGCTCTACAGTAGACGTGAGTTTAGCTTGATAAGCTATCATGACTACAGGCAACGGCACGCTCGTCTTGACGGGCTCACTCGAAGGACTCGGTGAAGGAAGAATCCAAGGATCTCCCATATGACTTGTGCGAAAAGGCACCGATCTTGTAGACGTCGAAGCACCACCAAAACTAGATCCTATCATGAGGACAGGTGCAGAACAACTAAAGGTTCCCATGAGGGATGGATACATGCCTACACCCACACTCCCAGTTGCCGGCTGGGAATGTTCAACAATCGGAACCGAAGCTCCCGAAGATGCAGTAACAGGCGGATTCTTGAATGCCATTTGATCAATCGTTACAATCTTCCCGTTATGTGGAAAGCATACAACGCGAAACATGGAAGACGCAATGGCTTGCATACTAGACATCCAGTTCCTTCCCAGTAAGAGATTGTAGTCAAGGGGTGCATCAACCACCTCAACCTCTATCGCAACGGTCTTCCCTCCCAAATGGACTTTAAGGGAAGGAAGGATGCCGTGTGGCCTAAAAGATCTCCCATCAAAAGCAGTTAACATGGTCATTGATTTTGATAGCTCAGGAGAACCAAGACCCTTCCAACAAGACAAAGACATCACAGAAGTAGCAGCGCCCTCGTCAATCACAGTACATTTGACGATCATATTAGGACATTATACATGCACCAAAAGGGTCACATAGTAGGGCAAGCGAGGCTGATGTCCTGCGGTTTCAAATTTGATCACTGAGGAAGAATCATCACCATTCACACCAAGAGCGGAAAGCAAATCCTTCCTTTGCGACGGACAACTCTGAAGCACTTCCAATGCAGACATCGCACAAGGAGTATGACCCAAGTCCTCGACAACTGAATAATTCTGGGCGGCTCGGGCATTTGGGTTATGCCCCGAACGCTTAAGTACTCCCTTAGGAATGCGAGGTACAGCCTCAGGTTTATCCGCAGGTTTCTCAATAAGCAAAGGGGTTCCTGGTGGATCAGGTTCTTTTCCTGGGCTGGGTTGTGACGAAGTATAATCTTTCGCACGCGTCACAACCTTCGCAGCACGGACCATATTAATGCACCCACGACCACTAGTCTCAGGTGGATCATCATCACTAGACTGATCATGGGACTTCGAGTTCATATTCTGATTATGCAGTAAAGGGTTCGTTAACACAGCTAGGCCCTGTGCTATGAACTTCGAAGCTTCATCCATTCGAGGGCACAAGTAAGTGAGGTGATCGTCCTTACATATCTTGCAAGGAAACTTAACCTTACGTTTAGTCTGCTTGTCCCCCCCAACATTTTTACCGTTCTTGTCATTATTGTTGGCATTCTCGTTCTTATACCCACCCTTTTTATTATTGTTGTTCTTACCCTTTTTTCTATTCCGTCCAGGTTGCTGGTTACCCTTCTGGTTCGACGATTGCACAGAAAGTACATTCGCCGTTTGGGCAGGCTGAGATGAAGCCGTAGCTTGTCCCGAGGTAGATTGGTTGATCGACAACTGAGCAACTTGTTTTGCAACTGAACCTGCAGGTTTCTTACTTGCACAACCCACAATGCCATCGACATGTGGTCCAGGTTTGACCTTGGGATCAAAACTAGAACGAGGAGCGTTGGGAATAATCTCATACAACAAACCAGACTGAGCATAGATCAAGTCCAGTTCTTGTGCCCTAAAGATTGCTTGTTCCTCATTCTGCACTCCAGATGTGGAAACATCCTTCGCTATATATGGAAATAACGATTTGAGGAACCACTCAAGGAGGAACTTCGACGGTATAAAGGCTTTAATTAATTTCTTCCGTCTACGCCACTCCTGAATGTGATCAGAAATATGGGTGGCTTTATCTTGCCGAAATGTCGACAAGAGTTCAGTTCCAACATCATAGCGCACTGGTAGCTGGAAGTGATTAAGGAAAGTCATCGCAAGATCGTCGAACAAAGTAAAGGCACCCCTAGGTAACTCTATATACCGTTTCGCCGCAGGCCCTGTGAGGGTGCGTTGAAATAGTCTCAAACGGACTGAGTCCTGGTGTAATGAATTCGAAGAGCACCATAGGTGGAACGTAGTAACGTGTTCGCTTGGATCCTCTCCTGGTTTTCCTTCGAACTTAGGTATGTCTGAAGGAAGCTTGGTAGGGACAGCCGGCCAAGCCGGGTCGTGAGCCACAGGATCGTTCGTAAGTCTCGATAAGTCAGGTAGATTGAGTGTCGCGAGGAAAGGGAGCCTAGGATGATGAGGTCTATGGACCGCTCCCTAGTTCATATAGGATTGATTACCACCAGTACCTTGGCCATAGTGACCTCCTCCCGTATGACCCGTATGGGGTGGCGTGGAAGAACCATAATGAGGTGGACCTTGACTAGTAGGAGCTACAAAGCTGTAATTAGGAGAGTAAGCAGGTTGTGAATACCCGCCTCCATAAGGTGAAGAAACCTGTCCATACTGCATCCCATAATAGGGTCCATAGGTCATCGCTTGCGATGCCCCATGAGACACTCCATAGGTAGGGAGATACGCTCCGGAAGTAGGAATATACATACTGGAAGTAGGGATATACGTCGTAGAAGTAGTAATCTGACCTCTAGAAACATGAACATAACCTCCCGAAGCCACAGGTGGTATGTAGGCTTGAGACACAATTGGTCTAGTAATCGCAGTACGGATCTGACTCGTAGCTACGTGCCGACTCGAAGGACCACATGAGTAAGGTGGAGGGTTTACATTTGAAGAACTAGGAGCAGAGGACGAAGGAACTTGAGTAATAATATATGTGGTACCACCTACCGTCACTCGTCTCGGTTTCGGTATCCTAATAGGACCACTAACTCTAGACCTAGGAGGAAGATAAGATTGAGCTTCCACCACTGGGATGGAAGGTGCAATGTGACTAGTAGTCCCAAACCTCTCTGCATGGTAAGGAATGGGATTTCCCCCAGGCATAGTGTTATGCTCGAAATCGGATTTGACATTAAATGCCAAATCATGCATAGGAAAACCAGCCATACCATAACTACCATAGCTAGTAGCGGCGGGTTCAAAATGAGTCTCGACATCCTCCGGCATGCCATACCGGTAATGCATCAACGGGGAATCAGCCCTAGAATGAATAGGTCTATCATGCATAGCTCCTATCTCAGAAATCACAGGTCCTAACTCGGTTAGGTCGGGTGAAGGATCGTAAGTAGGAGTAAATTCCCCATCGTCAACACGAATGGGAGGAGGAGGTGGCTCAGAAATATCGTCTGAATGATCTCCCATGGTGTGTGAATCAATGTGTGACATGGTCCGCCTGGACTGTCTAGGTTCCTCTCCCAAAGGAGGAGGATAAGTAGAAGGCGGAAGTCCTGCTAAACGACGAGAACGGCACGGAACTGCACCCGAATCCACAATGACTCAAAAAATAGCAAAGACTCTCTATTTACGTCAACCCTAGGCCAACTAGCGTGCACAGAGCAATCACTAATAAAATCTAAAGCCAAATGCAAGCAAACAAGGGCTAGATAAGTGAGCTCCCGAATGAAGCAGGTATGTCTCACCTAGGAGAGGCTTGAGACTCCCATACACAACAAGCGGAGGTACGTAACCAATTATTGTGGCCCTCAGCTTCAACGCGTAAAGAGACTGTGCTGTCCGACCCCAACCTGGCCGGGACACATGCAGAATAACCTCTATAAGTACCCCCTCGATATCCTAGGTAAGGTCACTAAGGTCACCTCAATATAATCAAAGCTCAGGCGGATAGTCGCAGGCGGGATTGACCGTATGGGCAGGGTAAGAAAGCCTGAAACTCTTGAAAGAGCCCCCAGATACGAATACAATCCTGGAAATATCTTCGGTGCTACTCAATTATTGACTAGGGGTCATCCCAATAAAAAACCGCTCACACTGCCTCGTGCTTAACTCCCTTTTGAGAGGAGGATCCTGAGAACGATGGTTATACCAAGGATTTCACACACTCCCTGGACAGACACCTAGTTGTTGTTGTTTAGTGATCTTGGAGAATTGACTTTCAATGAACTATTCCAAGATCCTAAAACCTAAGCTTGTTGGTGCACCCTAGAAAATAAAAGAGTGTAATTCATTTTATTTTAGCGTTGATTTTAGTTGGCTTTATTACTCAAAAATAGGATATGGTCGTGCAACTAGTGGTGTTATGACACAACAAGAAGTAAAATGCACACCTAACAATCAATGCAAATGCATTGTGTCCATGAAAACATGGTATGCTACTACGTGTAATGCACAATTTCTTCTTCAAATGCTGAATGCAAATTTCCCTATATGAAGTCCTAACTATTACTCCAAAGCAAATCTAGATCTAGTGCAAGTATAATGCAAAGTGCAAAATGCAATGCATGATGATAAGCAAATGTTTTTGGATTTTTTGAAAATAAAGAGATATAAAAAGCAAAAGAATGACTCTACTAACCCTAGACTCTGCAAGCACACATAAACATCATTCAAGCAAAGCACTAAGGTAAAAGGACTCTAATGCACTAATCTCAAACAAAAAATCAAAGATGCCATGACAAGAACCTTCCTAAAAGAAAAATTTAGGCTAAAAAAAATGTTTCTGGTCAGAAACAGAGGTATTAACAGACTCAGGCAGTGCCAAAGGAGACTCAGCAACTAACAGAATTCACCCAGCAATCCACTATCTTCCACAAAAAGGTAAAAACCAAGGTATACGCGACTGTTCGTAGTAAACCCAGGTGTATACGCGGAAATCGCAGAGGAGCCCGCGTGTATACGCGACTGTAAGTCAAAACCCCGCGTACAGAAAGAAAAAGATGCACATAATCAAGCAAAACAGACAGGTTGAGACTAAGTTCACACCAATCAGACTCTACCAGGCATACATGCCCCCATACCCGACACAGAAACAAGAGAGAGAGAGAGTAATTCAAATACATTGAATGCTAAGAAATAAACCCCCAAAGGACAACTACTAGGAACTCCCCAACGGAGTCGCCAATTCTGTTACGGAGAGAAATTCCTATGGCTTGGGGTACCACAACATACAGCTAGACTCCAGAAATCAATCTTCCCAATATGCAATAGAAATAAAATGTCTAACACTAAAGGATCGAACCTCGTACCTTATTCCGGACGGTTGAAGTAGATCCCCGTTGAGCTTTCCAAATTCAGCTTGAATTGATGTATTACTTTCTCAACAACAAGTAAACAATACAAGCATACTATATATCATGGTGTTAGATCTATTCTAGCATATATAATCAATAATGTAAAAGCATTTGACATATTCCAATGGAGACAATATTCATTCAAATACACATTACTGGACAGGAAAAGATATTTCTATTAATATAAATAAGATATTACAAGTGACAACCTCTGACGGCACGTCTGCTAACCGGAGAAACTGAATCCCCCACTTGGGCCTCCACCACCTCAATCCTCCATCACTTAGATAGCAAGCTCACTAGCAAAAGGCAAGCTTGGGAAGAACACAAAAGTGCTCCAAGGGACAAAGGGATGCAGACTCAAGCATAAGTTCTGGCAACAATGGACTATAGTTTCGTTGCTCTCAATTCTCTCTTATGCTTTCAATGTACCAAGGGGTTCCTTATATAGGTTTTCACAGGGATAATGAAAGGTCGAATCTGTGCGATCTCAAGGCATATGGAAGGCCAGGAGTCATATGAGTCGGATCCATGTCAAGGAAAACTCCAAAAGGATTTGGATTATGCACACATCCCGATGTACGTGACTATAGTGGTCAAACCCGCGTTTGTACGCGGTTATCGGGGTAAAATCTGCGTATATCACTTTTCTTATGTTTTTAGGGATGATCAAGGACACATCAAAAGACAAAAAGTAGTCCATAGGGGCTAATGAGTCTGCAGCAGGACAGGGGAAGGCCATACAATGTGTGATTCATCTAGAGTGGTAAAATCCGCTATAACAGTAATGCAATCTCGTTTGGTTGTCATGAATCTAATATGGTCAATGTCAATATTAACACTTGGTGGATTGATTGTGGATCAACAATTCACATTTCGAATTCCTTGCAGGGTTTGCAAAACCTAAGGAAGCCAGTGGGAAGTGAGCAAAGCATCTTATCAGGAAACAAGATGGGCTCGCATGTGGAAGCTATAGGAACATGCTATTTAACTTTAAGTAGTGGCTTTGTTTTAGAATTAGAAAAGGTCTTTTATGTTCCAAGTTTTTCTAGAAACTTGATTTCAGTTTCAAGACTTGTACCTTTTAGATATTCCTTTAACTTTTCAGAAACATCCGTCAGTTTATTTTATAAATCTGATTATGTTGGGAATGGTATTTTGTCTAATGGTCTTTATCGCATTAATTTACAAAACAATGTCACTTATGATTCAATGCATGTTCACACTGGCACTAAAAGATGTGTTATTAATGAAGATTCCTCTAAATTATGGCATCGGAGGTTAGGTCATATCTCCATAGAAAGAATTAAGAGATTGGTAAATGAAGGAGTACTTAATACTTTGGATTTCACTGATTTTGAGACTTGTGTGGATTGCATAAAAGGAAAGCAGACCAATAAGTGAAAGAAAGGTGCCAATAGGAGTTCGGACATATTAGAGATCATACATACTGATATATGTAGTCCAGAGATGGACTCACATGGTCAGAGATACTTCATCTCTTTTATAGATGATTACTCATGATATATGTATCTCTACATGCTTCATAAAAAGAACGAAGCATTAGATGCCTTTAAGATATTTAAGGCTGAAGTAGAGAAACAATGCAGCAAGCAAATTAAGATCGTGAGATCAGATAGAGGTGGAGAATATTATGGTAGATACACAGAAGATGGAAACGCACCTGGGCCATTCGCAAAATTTCTTCAAGAGCATGGGATTGTTGCCCAATACACCATGCCTAATTCACCCAACCAGAATGGTGTAGCAGAAAGAAGAAACCGAACTTTATTGGACATGGTGCGGAGTATGCTTAGCAGCTCCAATCTTCCTAAATCCTTGTGGACTGAAGCACTTAAGACGACAGTGTATATATTAAACCGAGTTCCAACCAAGGCCATTCCTAAAATACCATTTGAATTATGGAAAGCTTGGAAACCGAGTTTGCGACATATGCGCATTTGGGGATGCCCGTGTGAAGTGAGAATATATAATCCACAAGAAAAGAAGCTGGACCCAAGGACCATTAGTGGGTATTTCATTGGATATGCTGAAAGGTCTAAAGGTTACAGATTTTACTGTCCATCTCACGGCACTAGGATTGTGGAATCAAGAAATGCAAAATTTCTTGAAAATGACTTGATCAGTGGGAGCGATCTAACTAGGAACATAGTTTTCGAGAAGGATCATTCAGAATCTCAACCTTCCACCTCAAGTGATAGATTGTTTATTGTTCACAGCACCCCTCAAGTGCAAATGGTGTTGAACAACCAATTGTTGAAGTTCCACAAGCTGTTGACGGCATTCTAGTAGATCAGGTAGTTCAAGAGTTTCCAAGAACTCTTGAACAACGAGTTGAACCACATACTTCTCAAGAAGATAGTGATACAACATTAAGAAGATCTACTAGACCAAGGAGATCAGTAATTCCTGATGATTATGTTGTGTATCTACAAGAATCTGACTTTAACGTTGGAGCCTAAAATGATCCTGAGTCCTTTTCATAAGCCATGAATTGCAAAGAATCAGAATTATGGTACGATGCCATGAAGGAAGAGATGAATTCTATAAAGAGTAACGAAGTCTGGGATCTTGTTGAGTTGCCTAATGGTGCAAAATCCATTGGATGTAAATGGGTCTTTAAGACAAAGAAAGACTCATTGGGCAACATTGAGAGATACAAGGCTAGACTTGTTGCTAAAGGATTCACTCAGAAAGAAGGAATCGACTACACAGAGACTTTCTCTCCTGTATCTAAGAAAGATTCCTTGCGTGTTATTATGGCATTAGTAGCCCATTTCGACTTGGAGTTGCATCAAATTGATGTGAAAATGGATTTTCTAAATGGAGATCTGGAGGAGGAGGTTTACATGAAACAACCTGAAGGATTCCCCTCTAGTGATGGTGAGCAATTGGTTTGCAAGCTCAAGAAATCCTTATACGGTTTAAAACAGACATCCCGCCAATGGTATTTGAAATTCCATAATGTAATTTCTTCTTTTGGTTTTGAAGAAAACACTATGGATCAATGTATATACCTGAAAGTTAGTGGGAGTAAAATTTGTATTCTTGTTTTATATGTGGATGACATTTTGCTAGCAACCAATGATAAGGGTATGCTGCATGAAGTGAAACAATTCCTCTCTAAAAATTTCGATATGAAGGATATGGGTGAGGCATATTATGTCATTGGAATTAAGATCCATAGAGACAGATTTCGAGGCCTCTTAGGTCTGTCTCAGGAAACCTATATTAATAAAATTTTAGAGAGATTTCCGATGAAGGATTGTTCACCAAGTATAGCTCCCATTGTGAAGGGTGATAGGTTCAATTTGAACCAATGCCCGAAGAACGACCTTGAAAGGGAACAAATGAAGAACATTCCATATGCTTCTGTTGTCGGATGCCTAATGTATGCTCAGGTCTGCACAAGACCTGACATTGCATTTGTTGTGGGAATGTTGGGATGATATCAGAGTAATCCAGGTATAGACCACTGGAGGGCTGCAAAGAAAGTAATGAGGTATCTTCAAGGAACTAAAGACTACATGCTTATGTATTGACGGACGGACAATTTGGAAGTAATTGGCTACTTAGATTCTGACTTTGCTGGATGTGTTGATTCACGCAAATCAACATCAGGATACATTTTTATGATGGCCGGTGGAGTTGTATCATGGGGGAGTGCCAAGCAGACCTTGATTGCCACTTCCACTATGGAAGTCGAGTTCGTCTCCTGTTTTGAGGCTACTTTACATGGTGTATGGCTTAAAAGTTTCATTTCTGGGCTTAGAATTATGGATTCTATCTCTAAGCCATTGAGAATGTATTGCGACAATTCAGCTGTTATTTTTATGGCTAAAAACAACAAAAGTGGGAGTCGAAATAAACACATCGACATTAAGTATTTAGCCATAAGGGAACGTGTTAAAGAAAAAAAAGTGGTCATTGAGCACGTCAACACTGAGTTGATGATCGCTGATCCTTTGACTAAGGGCATGCCACCGTTTAAATTCAAGGATCATGTAATGAATATGGGACTTGGCTCCATTATGTAGTTTCTCATTGTATGGACTATGTTATTTTTAATGAAATTCTTAATTACTGTGTTGTTTTTTCTCATACATATGTGCACCTTAATTTTATTTGAGAAAATTCATCTATGAGGACCAAGAATGAACATAAGGTTTATTCAGTAAGAAATTGTTGCCACATAAATTAAGATAACAATAAATACATAGTAATACATGGAAGGTAATACTTGTCATAAGAGGACTTATCACCATGATTCTTGTATCTATTACTTAATACAGATTGTCAATAGGTTTTAAGATGAGACATTAAGTTTGGAAGTATGGACCAAGTGGGAGGATGTAAGCTCCCGCATCCGCATCCACATTCCACGGCTCCTCCAAACTACCGCCGGTTCAACTGCACTTCAAATGCACTCTAACTACACTCTAACTGATTTCTAGTTTGGAGACTGGGAGATTTTGGAGTGGTCCATTACTCCATCTAGGGTTCTCTACCTAGATTTGTGGAACAATTGACACATAGCCAACAAAAGCTTGATGGAAGCTTGGCTATTAAACCCCTATTGGTCCCCAATCTCACAATCTCAACCCCCTTTAGTTTTACACCATCAAGAAAGAAAAAGTAGAGCTTGGAAGTACCGTACAGGAAGCTAAACTTGTGTGGAACAGGGAAATTTTCTACAGCAAGTCAAGTAGCATCAATGGCTGGAGGTATGATCTATCGGTATTCCTATTTTGATTCTATTTCAAAGTTTTATTCTGCATTTTTCAGAATCGGAAATTTATTCTAACAGTTGGCACTCAGAACTTCAATAGTTATGCTGACAACTCAATCGTCATAAACAATGACTTTGCCAAAATATTGATAAGTTTCTTTAGCTATGCCAAAAACAATAAAGGTGGAACCAAAAGTGGATCACTTTACTTCATATGCAAAAAACAACAACGGTCCCAAAAAGGAGGTAATGAAGACAGTAATGCACCCGTGGATCATTTTACTTCATATGCAGAAAACAACAACGGTCCCAAAAACGAGTTTGAAGGCTACGAGAGCAATGGAAATGGAATCTTGAAAACTTCACCAGACTTTATGTAGATGGCGACAAAGCACCCACTCCTCTTGTTATTTTCAAGAACTACGGGAATTTGTTCAACTCTCATCATGGTTGTTTGTTTAAAGCAATATAGACAAGGTTCCAATAGTCTTACTAGCTACGACGAAAAACTCCAATTCAAAGAGTACGTGAAAAACAACATAGGCATAAGTTCTCTTCCTAACTAATTCCACTACCAATTCCAATGGGTGTGGGAGTGTAGGCATGGAAGTTATTCTGAGAGAATCTATTGGTCCAAGGTTCAAATCCCCCTTTGCCTAACCTGAGAGATTACATGCCTAGAAGATCATCCCTGTCTTGATCCAAGGGAAATGGAAATTCTCCAGGGACCAAATGCTTTAGAGTTGTTAATTCACTGAGAAACAAGGCTTGGCATTGTATTGAATGCAGCTCAAGCACCAAAATACTTGCATAGTGGCTGCAAACCTCTCATAATCCACAAAGATCAGACTTGGGGTTGTCCAAGCTTGGGATTGGAATAATTAATAAAATATATATTTTTAGAGGGTTATTCCAAGGTAGCGTCCATCTTACATCATTAACACAATTATTACGAGAATTGAACCTGGATTGGGAGGGTAACAATCATTCCTCCCAACCACCTAAGCTACATCCAATGGACTTAAAATTGCTATTCAAACATGAATCAAGGTATGGACATCTTACATCATCAAAACATTTATTACAAAGGGGCTCTGCAAGAGCATATCAAAGATTACATAGGGGCTCACAAGAACATCATGTCACTTACAAGAATTGAACCTCGACGGGGAGGGTAACAATCATTCATCCCAACCACCCAAGCTATATCCAATTGACATATATATATTTTTTTTATATTTGAAGTTTACTTCAATGTCCCTCCTTTCCCTTGTCAAACTTTGCATGAAAGCCCATTTATACTTTCATAATATCTTTATCTCAATTTATTTTTATTCATTTCCTTTCTTATCTCAAATTTATTTTTATGGTTCATTTGTTTTATTTTATTTTTTAAATTTCTTTATCTTACATCTTAATATTTTAATGCATTTTATTTATCATTTTATCTTGTTTTTCGTGTCTTATTTTATGTATCTACTTATTTTATTTTTTATTTTTATATTTTATTAATTTTCTCAAGAAAATAAACATATTTTATAATCAAGGAGAATTGAAGATGCAATCTTAAGATGTCTTAGCAGTCATGTCCAAAATTCAACTTCTCAATTAGAAATTAAGCTAAGTTTAAAAATCTTGAATTATAGAAAGTGGTTACATCGATAGGTGTTTATATCTTAGAATTTGGGGTGCACTAGCATATATGTTTTTCCTAGATTACACTAGGATGAGAAAAGTGTATTGTCAAGATTGATTTCATGACAGTCGTTCCCAATTCAAAATAAACAATTATAAAAAAAAGAATATCAAAATTAATTGAGCTAGTTTGATGCATGGATAATTGGTAGCTAATGCACGGATGACTCTTAGGTGATGCATGGATAACTGACAGTTCATGGAAAACAACCTATTTAAATAGAAGAAGACGAGAACAAATAACATATAACTTATTCATGACACTTAACTTGTGACCTATCAGTGTTCACCAACCACACGTTAAGTGGTTGTTCTACTCCACATAAATAGTATCCTTCTCCACTAAGATTAAAAGATCCTACATCTCCCCAATTATCAATATCAACTAGAACAATCTAAGGTGAAAACCTATCGAACTAGTTCAGTCCCCCATTCACTAATCACATTGTTATCAAGAAATTTTGTGAGATAAAGGTGCCCCTAATATGGTTGCAATGTCGCTCTTGAGAGGTTGTCCACAATAATATTTAGCTCACCGTATATATATGTTCATAGCGCACTCGAAGGAAATAATTGTTAATTTCCTTTGAATGGAGCACTAGCCATTGCAATCAATATTATGGTTTTGGAAGTTCCTAGTCATATGTTTAATCGACAATGAAGAGTCTCCCAAAACCTATAGTGACATCAAACCACGAGACTTGGTGAATTTCAATAACTGTAATAGAGAATAAATCTCCCTAATATTGTTAGTGCATGCTCTCAAAATGACCTTCCCTGTGAAGAAATGATTATTTGAAAGGTGCAGAACAAATCCCAAACCACGATGCATATCCACCCCTTAATTATCCCTGTAAAAATAAACCCAAGGAATTTCCTTATCAATTACCACTTGTGCAATTGAACTGGGTGGCTTAACTTTAATAGGTTACACATACTGCTTTAACAATGCCAGGACTTGTGAAAGCACCTTAAGAACAATCACTTGATCATTCTCTAAAATATATGCATTACATGTTATACAAATGCCCTAGTAGACTAGGTCAGGATGTGCCATGTAGACTTTGAGTTCCTTTCGACGAAAACATCATTTGAAACAAACCAATAAACTAACCTCATCCCAAAAATTCTTGACTTGTGGATTTAGCTCTAGAGCCTTCCAAATTTGGCATGCAAAGGGACAAGTGAGGAACAAATGTTCATTGGTTTCCTCATCATTTTGACAAAGTATATAGATGCTTGGACCTTGATAGTTCCTCCTATGTGTGCAATCCCAAGTGACAACTCTACCTCTCAACACCAACCACATAAAAACAATTCTCTTTAGTGGCGCATTAACCTTCTAGAGTTTAAGCCACGACCACTTCAGAACCATGTGTGTGTTTCCTTGAAAATCTAGATAACCAAGTTTTGTTGTATATCAGCCACCTATTTTATTATAAATCGATACAAGTTCATTATTCAAATCTCAGAGGTGAATATATGCAACCTTGATTTTTGAAATGTATTGGTCCCACAACCACACCCACTACCCATCAAACTCTAAATTATTCACCAACAACCACCCTTAACTCCATAGATTCATCATAAATGGGTTTGATAACTTATTCTATGTGCAACAGTCGATTAATTGTAAGTGTCTAATAAGATATTTAGGGATAAAAACACCTTGTTTGTAGCCCACTATAGTGTCATCTCCCACCTGGATCACCGTGCCTAAACCCACTCTCGAAAGAAGGAACTAACCCACAACAGGAAAGGACAATGATAAAGCTTTCCAATAATATGAGACATTCTTGATAGTCTTGTTCCTAGAGAAAATACAATATGGGACTAAACCGTTTGGAACATACTTCGTGATCATAATACATTTCCACAAATTATCCTTGGAGATGAAGTTCCATAATGATCTAGCTACCAAAACTTGACTGAACATAAATATGTTTCTCACTCCCCATCCCCCTTGGACCTTGGGGGAGGCAATCACTTTCTAACTAGAAAAGTCGGAGCCCTTATATTCCTTAGACCCTTTCCATAAATAATTAAAACACATTTATGTACCTTATCGAGCAAAACCTTTGGAATATACATCATCAAGTTCCCATATATTGGGATAACATTTAAGATAGAGTTGACGAGAATTAGTCTTCCACCCCATGAAATCCAATGATTACACCATAAATTGACATGACCTTCTATCTTGTAAATCAACCATGCCCAATATTTCTCTCCCTAATTATTAGGCTTGAGGTTGCACCACAAATATTTTAAACCTTCATCGAGCATATGAGCGGTAAAAGGAAAGTATCATCCCCAAACTTATTGTAGTCTAGATCCAACTTTAGAAAAATAAATTACAAACTTAGCAGCATTAATCATCATTTTCATTGCTTTATAGAAGAGTTCTAATATATCCTTGAAATGTTGACCTTCCTCTTCATAACCCAAATAGAAAATAAGTAAATCATACAATAAAAGGAGATGATGGGTCAACTGCTCTTGACCCCTAAATGAAACTTCTTTAATATTCCTATGTATCCTTGCCGCAACAACAACTCTGTTGATTCATTCGGCCACCAACATAAATAAATCCGATGATAAAGAAAATCCTTATGAGATCCCCCATGTGGGGGAAAAGAGTTGGGACATCCTTACGAGAGCCCCCATGTGGGGGCAAAGAGTTGTGATCCCAACTCATTAACTAGGACCACAAAGGAAGATGCCATCACAAACCCCATAATATACTTAACAATATCACATCTTAATCTGATTTGAAGAAGAAGAAGTCTAAAACGTAACTGTAATGCCTTGTCATATGTTGATGTATTTGTAATTTCAGAATGTATTCACTTGTATATCTTATGTATTGTACCCCGATGTTCCTATCGAGAAGTATCTGTAATGTAATTGGGTCATTCCATACCCTGATGTTCCTATCGGGAGAATCAATAATGTAAACAAGTCATGTAAAGTCAAAGAGGGTAACCCTCCTTATTGTTCAAGGGTTAAAGTCCTCGTAGTTTTTGGGCACTAGGGTTATTAGACTCTCCTAGAGAAGTCGGCCCTGGTAAGTTATTGTCAAGTCGAGAATTAGTATAAATAGAGAGTGAGCCTCTCTATTTATCACATAGTCACTCACACTTAGCTGTAGCGCATAAGTGAGAGAGAAGGAGCTGGGATAAGAGAGAGAACAACTGTCGGAGATCATCTCACTGTCTTTGGGTTTTACTGCTGCCATTGGTGCTTATTCTATCTCTGAGGAAGTTGCAGGGTTTTCTCCTTTATGGTTTCCCCAAGGAAAATATTTGTGTCTATTGTTTCTTGTGATTGATTGCTGTGCATGTTATTCTCTCAGATAAGATCTTAAGAAATAATGTCAAATTGATAAAAATATAACATGGTATCAGAGCTAACCCGAGAAGAAGAAACTGTGCAGCTGGGGAAGCTAGGGATTCTTACTTTTTGGGTCTCTCTCCACAATCCATCAGCAAAAGGAGGCTAGGTTGAACCTCCATTGAAGGGCGCATCTTTCTGTCGAAGCAGAATCTGATTCTGAGCATTTTCAGTTTTTTGACCTACCACTACATCGGGAAATTAGGGCATTTCACTGAAGAAGAAATTTTGAGTGAGCCTAGGCTAGGATTGCTCTCCTCCTAAAAATCAAAGTTTAGAGACAAGAATCAAGGTTTTTGGTTGGGTAGAACCCTGGGAAAACCAAACCCTAATCTGCTCTAGAACCAAAGAACCAACACCGTAGAAGATCAGCTCCATATCCAGTTTTCAGCTTCTCAAATTGATAAGATCTAAATCTTTTGTATTTCCATTTGAGGTTCTTAGTTAAGATGTCTCATCACACCAAGCTTGATGAAAAGCTTGAGGGAGCTGATAACTTCTAAGCTTGGAAGTATAGGATCTCCCTGGTCCTAGAAGAAAATGAGTTGGACTCTTACATCAGTGAAGAGGTTCTAGTTCTAGAGGGAGATGAGGCTAAGGCATTACACAAAAAGAAATTGGTCATGGCTAAGAGGATTATTGTTGATTCAATCAAGGATCACCTCATACCACAGTTGCCCTCCCTAAAGACACCTAAACCAATGTTTGATGCCCTGACCAAACTGTTTGAAGGAAAGAACATAAATCGAAAGATGACTCTGACGAACCAGTTGAAGAATGTGAAGATCCAGAATGTGGAGACCATACAGCCATATTTCACAAGGGTCTCCCAGATCAAAGAAAAAATTGAAGCATTGGATGAAGAAGTGGAGAATGAAGAAATTGTGATGACTACCTTGAATGGTATCCATAGATCATGGGACTCCTTCATTCAAGGGATTTGTGCAAGAAATAAGCTAGTCAAGTTTAGTAGGATGTGGGAAGAATGCTCACAAGAAGAAGATCAAATAATATCCCGAGAAGAAAGATGGGAAGTGAATATCAAGCTCTCACAGTACAAACCAAGAAAAGCAAAACAGACTATCGCAAAGGTAAGCACTCCCACTAGAAAGATAACCCTAGAAGACCTAGCAGAAATTTATCTAAATTCAGATGCGATACATGTGATGAAAGATGACACTTTGCCAAAAATTGTCCTAGAAACAAAAATGGCTCTCACAAGAAGAAGGGAAACACGAGAAGACATCGTGCTCATGCTGCAAAGGATGATGAATCTTCCACAAAGAGAATCAAACAAGAAAGTGATGATTCTTCAAGTGATGAAGAATATGTTCTGATTTCTGCTCTCACGGGAACTATCACACATGGAAGAAATGATTGGCTTATAGATAGTGGGGCTTCCAAACATATGACGGGATTCAAAGAATCCTTTGTGAAATTATCTGAACATGAGTCACCTCACAAGGTGAAACTTGGGGATGACTACCAGTATCTAATAAAAGGTAGTGGTGAATCCTCCTATAAGCTAGACTCTGGAAATTCTATGAAGATGAAGGATGTCTTATTTTCCCCAGGACTGAAGAAGAACCTCCTCTCCATATCTACAATGGATGCAAAAGGCATAAGGGTTACATTTGTATATGGCCAAGTTATTATGTGGCCAAAGGGAAAGACTATTGATGATGCAGTAGTGATTGGGGAATAAGAAGGAGGTCTATAAAAATTGAAGGGCCAACCGAAACAAGATTTGGTCCATAACTCAGTAGAGCCAAATGAACTTTGGCATAGAATTCTTACACATGTGAACTATAGAGCACTACCACTTGCAAGCAAAGCTGTTGAAGGTCTTCCAAAAATACAGACAAAACATGACGGTGTCTACAAAGGATGTGTGAAAGGAAAGAACAAAAAGAAGACATTTCCAAGTAGTGAGAGCAAGGCAAAAGGAATCTTGGAAACCATTCACTATGATGTATGCGGTCCGATGTCATCCAGTTCTTTAAGAGGGTATATATATTATGTTTCTTTCATTGATGATTTTTCTAGGAAGACATGGATATACTTTTTGAAAAACAAAGATGAAGTATTCATCAAGTTCAAGGAATTCAAAGCCTTGATCGAGAACCACACAGAAAAGAAGATCAATATTTTTCGATCAGACAATGGCGGAGAATTCACATCAAATGAATTCAAAGAGTTATACAGAGATTCAGGGATTAAGAGGGAGTTAACCACTCCATATAATCCACAGTAGAATGGGGTTGCAGAAAGGAAGAATAGAACAATCATGGAAGCTGCAAGGGCAATGCTTCATGATCAAGATATTCCCATGCATATATGGGAAGAAGCTGCCAGAAAAACATTATATGTATAGAACTGTACTCCACACAGAGTACTCGATAACAAGACACCTGAAGAAGTATTTTATAGCAAGAAACCAGAGGTCAGCCATCTCAGAATATTTTGTTGTCCTGTGTACATACACATTCCAAAAGAAAAGAGGACAAAGTTAGATCCTTTTGGAAAGAAGGGTATATTTGTGGGATATAGTGAAAGCTCGAAAGCTTACAGAATATACTTCCCAGGATTCAAGAAGATCGACATAAGAATAGACGTAACATTCGACGAAGATTCAGCTTACAACAAATCCAGAAAGAGACCAGTTGAAGACTCTGAAGAAACAGATGTACCCAGACTTCAAAATACAACTATGAACGATACAAATCAAGATGAAGATCGAGAAATAGAATAACCCCAAGAACCTGTAGATCCACCCCAAGAGAATAATCATCACAAGAGGAAAACTACATGGGTACGAGAGCCTATCCAAGGTGCAGAAAGATATGGGGCTCTAGAAGAAATACACAGAGAGAGGAAAAGAACTAGGTCCTGCTCCGGTTATGTGGCCCTGCTATGTGACATCATTGATAAAGAACCTTCCAACTATGAAGAAGCGACAGAGAAGAAAGAATGGAAGGATGCTATGATCAAGGAGTACTGGTCGATCATGAAGAATGATGTCTGGGGTGTTGTCCCTAGACCAGTGGGGAAGTATGTCGTGACTTCCAAGTGGATCTACAAGATCAAGCATACTGCAGATGGCAGCATAGAGAAATATAAAGCAAGATTTTTGGCTTGTGGCTTCTCCCAGAAAGAAGGAATAGATTATGAAGAAAATTTTGCACCTGTAGCCAGATACACTTCCATCATATTAGTACTTGTTAGTTTTTCATCACATTTAAGCTAGCATTATGATCTTAGGATCTTTTCACTGAGAGAATAACAAGCACAACAATAAAACACAAGCACATCACAAGAGACAAGAGACACAAAGAGTTTTCCTCGGGGAAACCATAAAGGAGAAAACCCCGCAACTTCCTCTAAGATAGAATCAATACCAAAACAGTAAGAGATCTCCCAAAACAGCAGTAGTCTTCTGTCTTCTGTCTAGTCCCAAAATTTCCTTCTCTAGTAGTGCGCCACACTTGGGAGAGCAAGTGATGTATTTTACAAGTGATAAATAGAGAGTCTCTCAATCTCTATTTATATTCTTCCGTTGACTTGAAGTGCACTCAATCATGTCGGCCCAACTAACAATTACTTACTTGAGCCTACACCTTAATTAGTGTATAATAACTCAAGTGCCCCGAAACTGTGGGGACTTACCTAATGACTTGATATGACTTGATTACATTATTAATCCTCCCGATCGGAACATCGGGGCATGATCACATGACTCAAATACATAATAGAAACATCCCGGAATAAACATCGGGTTACAATACATAAGATACATAGAAGAATACATTCCGAAGTTACATATACCTCAACACTCCCTCTTAACTAGGAAGGTATTCTTTCGACACAATTTTCAGCACTGGTCTTCTTCTCTGTATCAGCTGGATCATCTCGTATTCAAGTCATCTTCGTCTTCAAGTCATCTTCGTCTTCAAGTCATCTTTGTCTTCAAGTCATCTTCACTGGATCTGGATCATCTCTCGATCTGGATCATCATAGAACATCATCACTGGATCTGGATCATCTCTCGATCTGGATCAACATAAAACATCATCACTGGATCTGGATCATCTCTCGATCTAGATCAACATCACTGGACTGGATCTGAACCATCACTCGATCTGGAGCATCACTGCTGGATCATCATTACTGGATCTGGATCATCACTGCTGGATCATCATTACTGGATCTGGATCATCATTCGATTTGGATCAACACTGGTGCTATCTCATGATTCTTCTTGTCATAGGAAGTTCTACAGAGCCAACCCTTTTTCATGCTGGTTGTAGGCCTACCCTCATGCAGGTCTTCGCCCAACACTTACATCTAACCTGCTCATTAGAAAGGCACGCCCAGCACTCACATCTGATCATGTAGTAAACTACAATCCCATCAGAAAGGCCCATCACTCACATTCACCAGCATGATAGGACACACCTACTATCATCTGTGAAATGGCTCAGCACTTACAACCACCAGCATGATAGGAGACACCTACTATCATTTGTGGAAAGGCACAGCGCTCACATACATCAGCATGGTAGGACACACCTACTACCATCTGTGGAAAGGCTCAGCACTTACAATCACCAGCATGGTAGGACACACCTACTACCATCTGTGAAAAGGCTCTGCACTTACAATCACCAGCATGGTAGGACACACCTACTACCATATGTGAAATGGCACTGCACTTACAGTCACCAGCATGATAGGACACACCTACTATCATCTGTGAAATGGCACAGCAATTACAACCACTAGCAT
>LPNX010419569.1:72218-94829 GCA_001517045.1 Pseudotsuga menziesii | reverse complement strand
GAGGCCATTCAAGGTGGCCATCACCACTTTTGCATTCTTCACTTTTTCTTTTACCGCTTCAAGTTGTTCTTTGATTTGAGAGACTCTTATGACTGCATGTTCTCTGCATTCTGGATCTTCACATTCTTCAAATGGTTTCTTTAAGTCATATTCTGATTTTGTTCTTCCCTTCAAATAGCTTGAAATTCTGGAAGACCTTCAACAGCTTTGCTTGCAATAGGTAGTGCTCTGTAATGCACATGTGCAAGCCTTCTATGCCAAAGCTCATTTGGCTCTACCATATCATGGATCAAGGCTTGTTCTGGATGAGCCTTCAATTTGTACAAGCCTCCTTCTTGTTCTCCAATCACTACCGCATCATCAATTTTCTTTCCTTTTGGCCACATGATGACTTGACCATCGATGAATGCAACCCACATTCCTTTTGCATCCAAGGCTGAAATGGATAGAAGATTATTCTTAAGTCCTGGAACAAACAATACTTCTTTCATTGTTAGAGACTTACCGGAGTCTAGCTTGTATGAAGATTCCCCACTACCTTTTATTGGATATTGGTAGTCATCTCCTAGTTTCACCTTGTGAGGTGATTCATGTTTGACAGTCTTACAAAGGATTCCTTGAATCCCGTCATATGTTTGGAAGCCCCACTGTCTGTAAGCCAATCATCATTTCCATGAGTAATGTTACCTGTGAGAGCTGATATCAGAACATATTCATCCTCGCTTGAAGAATCTTCACTTTCATATATGGATCTATTTTTGGATGGTTCATCATCCTCTGCAGCATGAGCATGATGTCTTCTTTGGCCTCGTCTCCCTCTCAAACTGGAACCTCTATACTCATGTAGGTGTCCAATCCAGTTTCTTCAGAGAGATCAAATACTTCTATGCTTGGAAGTTGTCAACTTCACCAAGCTTATCATCAAGCTATTGTGATAGATCATATTGAAATGAGAACCTCAAATGGAAATACAAAAGATTCGATCTTATCGATTTGAGGTGTCCGTCCTTGTCCCGGAGTTCGTTGATCTAGGGTTTGTCGCGGAAACCCTAATTTTTAAAAATTGGAAACTTTTAGATCTGATTGGACAAACAGATAGATCTCTTCAAATGGAGCTGTCCAATGTACTCCTTTTCTGAAAACAGTGGATGGAAGCTCCCGAAACAGGAAGCCCTAATTTACTGATTTCTTCTGCATAAATGCCTGTTACTGTTTCTGTGATATCTCCGAAATTACTGATCCTATGTGTATGCAATTTCTCACTGAGGTAACCTAGCATGTCCCTGATCCAAAACCGTAGGTTTCATAAGAATTGGTTTCACCATTTGGGATTTATGATCCTTTTCCCAAGGTGACCTGTTACAGGACTGTTCAGAACAATGAAGTTGTATGGAATGCCACGTGTCACTGGTTCATCTTCTGAGTCTGATATTCATACCACCGAAATTAAAGTCCATGCGCTTTCTGTAAAATCTTCAGGAATTCCATTTGGACCTCTGTAGCTCAAGATATTGCAAATCTCCCCAGATGTCCTGTTTAGGGATGAATTCTGGAAGAGGCTGGAACCCTAACTTGGAGAGATCATATCTCCTGGAGTACAACGAATATGAGTCTGATTTTTGGACACAGGATTCATCAGGATTTTATCTTTGGCCCCTGCAATTTTCAGCTTCTGATACTTCTCCAATATCGGAATATAGCGACTGTACCAAAACTTAGCAGTTTTAGTATTTAGGGTTTCTCCTAGCTCAGGGTCAAACTAGGGTTTGACTTCCCTGGAGTTTCACCCAACCAAATTTATTGATCCAGGTCTCTAAAATTTAATTTTGATGAGGAGAACAATCCTATTCTGGTCTCACTCAAAAATTCCTCTTCTGTAGAAAGCCCTAATTTCCACATCGAAACTGAAAATGCTTGAAATTGAATTCCGCATCGACAAAAAGATGCACCCTTCAATGGAGAGTCATCCTAGCATACTTTTGCTGAAAATATGTGGAGGAAGATCCACAAACTAGGAAGCCCTAGTTCCTGTAGCTGCACAATGTCTTCTTCTCAGGTTAGCTCTGATACCATGTTAGTTTTTCATCACATTTAAGCTAGCATTATGATCTTAGGATCTTTTCACTGAGAGAATAACAAGCACAGCAATAAAACACAAGCACATCACAAGAGACAAGAGACACAAAGAATTTTCCTCAGGGAAACCATAAAGGAGAAAACCCCGCAACTTCCTCTAAGGTAGAATCAACACCAAAACAGTAAGAGATCTCCCAAAACAGCAGTAGTCTTATGTCTTCTGTCTACTCCCAAAATTTCCTTCTCCAGTAGTGCGCCACACTTGGGAGAGCAAGTGATGTATTTTACAAGTGATAAATAGAGAGTCTCTCACTCTTTATTTATATTCTTCCGTTGACTTGAAGTGCACTCAATCATGTCGGCCCAACTAACAATTACTTACTCGAGCCTACACCTTAATTAGTGTATAATAACTCAAGTGCCCCGAAACTGTGGGGACTTACCTAATGACTTGATATGACTTGATTACATTATTAATCCTCCCGATCGAAACATCGAGGCATGATCACATGACTGAAATACATAATAGAAACATCCCGGAATAAACATCGGGTTACAATACATAAGATACATAGAAGAATACATTCCAAAGTTACATATACATCAATAAGGAATATATTATGAAGAAAATTTTGCACCTGTAGCCAGATACACTTCCATCATATTAGTACTTTTTCTGGCTGCAGTGATGAAATGGAAAATACACCAAATGGATGCCAAGACTGCTTTCTTGAATGGTGTAGTAGAAGAGGAAGTGTATGTGGAGCAGGCACTCGGTTTTGAGACACATGACAGGGAGACTCATGTGTGTAAATTGAAGAAAGCCCTGTATGGTTTGAAACATGCACCCAAGACATGGTGCGACATAATTGACAGCTTCCTATCCAGTTTGGGCTTTACCAAGAGGAAAGCAGATTCCAACCTTTACTACGAGGTTGAAGAAGGGAACCCAATGATACTCCTAATGTATGTAGATGATATGTTTGTAACAGATGTGGATGGGTTGCTGATACAAAGAGGAAGATTGCTGCTAAGTTCGAGATGAAGGACTTGGGTATGATGCACTACTTTCTAGGCATGGAGGTATGGTAGAGTATAGATGGAATCTGCCTGGGACAAGGGAAGTATGTAGTATATATCTTGAAGAGGTTCGGGATGATGGACCGCAAGGCCATGACCACACCTATGGCATCAAACCTGAAGATATTAAATGATGCTTCATCAGAGTCGGTTGATGCTATGATGTATCGTCATATGATTGGGTCCTTAATGTACTTGATGAATACAAGACCAGATATTTTCTTTATTGTGAACACATTGAGCTAGTTCCTTACAGATCCTAGACATGTTCACTTGATTCCTGCAAAGCATATTCTGAGGTACCTGAAGGGTACAGTTGATTATGGGTTCAAGTATGGGGTGAATAAGAAGATTAACCTGGAAGGTTATGTTGATTCAGATTGGGTAGGCAGTGTCATCGATAGGAAGAGCACTCCAGGGTGCTGCTTCAATATGGGATTTGGTGTGATCTCTTGGTTTAGCAGGAAACAGTCCTATGTGGCACCGAGTATAGCCGAAGCAGAGCATGTCGTAGCTTGTTCGACTAGCTGTGAGGTAGTGTGGCTTAGAAAGCTACTATCTGATTTATTTGATTTCCATTTGGATGCTACTAGTATATATTGTGACAGCCAGAGTTGTGTGAAGTTGTCTGAGAATTTGGTGTTCCATGATAAGTTGAAGCATATTGAGATCAAATATCACTATATCAGGGATATGGTGCAGAGAGGAGTAGTGAAGCTCCAATATGTTGCGATGGACAAACAAATAGCTGATGTGTTGACCAAGCCATTAGCTAGAGTGAAGTTTGAGTACTTCAGGGAGAAGCTTGGTGTTCTCTAGATCGAGGTTCCCTACAAAGGGAAGTGATGAGTCCGTGAGCCATTCTGATGTGACTGAGGGATGTGTTCCCACATGATCAGATGTAATTGTAGAGCCTTTCTTACATGGTTGTTGGATGTGTTCCTCCCATGGTAAGATATAAGTGTCGAGCCTTTCTTACATGGTTGTTGGATGTGTTCCTCCCATGGTAAGATATAAGTGTTGAGCCTTTCTGACATGGTTGTTGGATGTGTTCCTCCCATGGTCATATGTGAGTGCTGAGACTTTCTGACATGGTTGTTGGATGTGTTCCTCCCATGGTCAGATGTAAGTGCAAAGCTCTTCTTACATGGTTGTTGGATGTGTTCCTCCAATGGTAAGATGTAAGTGATGAGCATTTCTTACATGGTCATTGGATGTGTTCCTTCCATGGTAAGATATAAGTGTTGAAGCCTTTTTGACATGGTTGTTGGATGTGTTCCTCCCATGGTCAGATGTGAGTGCTGGGCCTTTCTGACATGGTTGTTGGATGTGTTCCTCCCATGGTCAGATGTGAGTGCTGGGAGTGCCTTTATGACATGGTTGTTGGATGTGTTCCTCCCATGGTAAGATGTAAGTGCTGGGCAGGCCTTTCTGACATGGTTGCTGGATGTGTTCCTCCCATGGTCAGATATAAGTGTTGAAGAAGATGAATACCTACATAGAGGCTAGGCCTACAACCAACATGAAAAAGGGCTGGCTCTGTAGAACTTCCTATGATGAGAAGAATTGAGAGATAGCACCAGTTGATCGAGATGGCAGAAGTAGTGATGTTGATGATGATCCAATTTCTATGATCCAGTGATGATCCAGCTTTGATGATGATCCAGTGATGATCTAGCTTCGATGATGAACCAGTGATGATCCAACGTTGATGATGATCCAAACTTGATCTAGAGAAGAAGACTTGTGTTGATGAATTGTGTCAAGAGAATACCTTCCTAGTTAAGAGGGAGTGTTGATGTATTTATAACTTCGGAATGTATTCACTTGTATATCTTATGTATTGTACCCCGATGTTCCTATCGGGAAGTATCTGTAATGTAATTGAGTCATGTCATACCCCGATGTTCCTATCGGGAGTTAAATAATGTAAACAAGTCATGTAAAGTCATAGAGGGTAACCCTCATTGTTTAAGGGTTAAAGTCCCCACAGTTTCTGGGCACTAGGGTTTTTAGACTCTCCTAGAGAAGTTGGCCCTGGTAAGTTATTGTAAAGTCAAGAATTAGTATAAATAGAGAGTGATCCTCTCTATTTATCACATAGTCACTCACACTTAGCTATAGTGCATAAGTGAGAGAGAAGGAGCTGGGATAAGATAGAGAACAACTGTTGGAGATCATCTTACTGTATTTGGGTTTTACTGCTGCCATTGGTGCTTATTCTATCTCTGAGGAAGCTGTGGGGTTTTCTCCTTTATGGTTTCCCCGAGGAAAATCTTTGTGTCTATTGTTTCTTGTGATTGATTGCTATGCATGTTATTCTCTCAAATAAGATCCTAAGATAATACTATCAAATTGATAAAAATATAACATCATAAGCCTTCAATAAGTTGATTTTAACCACCTCCATTAACAAATGTGTAGACTTGATGTGATATAATCCATCCTAAGTTGCACCAAAAACCTCATATGAATAGACTGATCCCATAAGAAACCAAACTATTCATTTGAAATAACTGTTGAAAGTATCAGTTTCATCCTCACAACTGTGATTTTAGCCACAATTTTATAAATACTGTTATATAAGGATATTTTCTAAAAATTATCATAGGTTCCAGAGAAATCCACCTTTGGTATCAGGGCCAAGAACTTCACATTGAAATATCTTGACACTCTTCTAGTGAGATGAACCTCCTTCACCACTTGTAATTAATCATCCTTGAATAACTTGAAGAAATCATTATAAAACTTCACCAACCAACCATTTGGTCCAAGGAAAGTTTAACTTTCTTAAAGGATTCAAGTATATCAGATAATTCCTCATGAATCACTAGAAAATATATCTCTTTTATCTCCTCTTATCCAAACATCCGCAGAAATAGGTTGATCCCTTTCATAATATCCCCTAGATTGGTGTTGTCTAAATATTTGTACAAAGTATTAAAACAGTCACACTACAGTCACACCGAGTTTAGCCAAATCCTTAAAAATACTAGATAAGATAACATCATTGTTTATCAACTTGCAAATAATGTTTTTTTTAATGGTCGTGTCGAGTAAACATCTAAACATGACTAGTGTTATGATAACCTACAACCAATCACAAAGCCTTCCTTTCAAACTTCCATTGAGCCTCTCGATCAAGAAGCAATTTATTTTGTTTATGATCTAACAACAATATACTTACCTATTGTTCACAATCACAAATCACTAGTGGATCTAAGGAAAAATTACCATCCATTTCTTACTCAATATGTACAAGTGCTTACTCTTGCTAACTGCGATGGGTTTGATCCCTATCAACCTTACATTTAAATAATTTTAAGGAATGAGAAAACTATTTACCAACTTTCAACTCATAATTCCCACTAATGTGGCACCAAATCTCTTGTACAAGATACTTAAACTATTCTTCTGATACCCAACTTAAGTGGTACTTAAAAGGTTCCTGTGGCTTCACATCATCAGACCTAACCTCGAGAAAAACATGAAAATGATAGAGAACCTAACTACACCAACCCATGAATGAATATGATCCACCTATAAAAACATTGACACTTGAGTTAGGAAACAATCTAAACACTTGGCACCCAACCTGACCAGTTTGATTGATATTCCACATCAACTTTAAACCCATTGGGGCCAAATCAATCCAACCGCCTTGACCATCCTATCTATAACAAATGATACCCATGAATGAATTCGACCCACCTTTAAAAACATTGACACATGAGTTAGGAAACATTATAAACACTTGGCACCCAACCTAACTAGTTTGATTCACTCCACATCAACTTCAAACCCACTAGGGTCACGTCAATACAACCTTCCTTGACCATCATGTCTATAACAAAGGATGACAACTTGTTCTCACAAGTTGTGTTGCCCATGAATTCAACTTGATTCAACATGAAATTCAAGTTGCTATCCACAATTAGATTGTCTACTTTGGGATAGTGTAAAGAAAAAAGGTGTTCCCAAGAATCTAGTTTTCCCTCATATTGGCCACATAGGTTGAGGATTGTGACATTTTGGTTCAAATTTTCACAGTGTACCTCCAGAAATAGCCTAGAAGTGACTAAACTTATAATTCAATTATACGATGCCATAACTATAACCAAACAGAACACCGCTCGAAAAACCCACAAAATCCAAGGATACAAATTCCCATCCTAATAATTGTTTTTCAACTTCACTGCCAAAAGATCCCCTTTAATCATTGATTATTTAATTAATAATAGGTATGGTTTCTCAAGGTATACTAGACGATGAAGGGCTAATTTTTTAGGCTTCCCTCCCAAGTCATAGGCATTTACAAACACAATATTAATCTAGGACCCACGTTTGAGGCTTTGTCTACTCTAAGGACTTCATAAAGATGTTTCTACCTACCTCGACTTATCTCCCTCAAAGCTTTCTCGTGTGCATGTTTTATGGTCGATTTTAGACTTGCATTAGAGGGCCTAATATCCCTTAGAAGATCAAGTCCAAGACCCCTTTCTTCTTTCGAGTGAGAAGGGGCGAATCATGAATGAAGATGATACAACCCACCCCCCTAGAAGAAGAAGTTCATTCACCATAAATTGAGTCAAGAGACTAGCCTTGAGAGTGAGAATCAAAATTTGCAGAATGTCCAATAGAGAGAGACTCTATGGCCTTCTCCTCCTCCGACCAATAAATCCCCCCACCCACAAAAATAGGGGAAGTGATCCCAACTAGCAAAGTAATGGTATTAGAACCTCTTAAAGATAGATCACCCACAGTTAAATGACGATTAAAATTAGAAGGATTTAAATCCTTACTAGGAAGAGTTAAAGGAGAATCCTTAGCCCACCACAAAGCTTCCAAGTGCTCAAGTTGCAAAGAAGTAATGTCCCCTAGAACCTCATGCACTATTTCCAACTTTGATTCTTCCCAACTAGCCAAGATTAATAAAATGGAAATGTTAACAACTAAGAAACTTGGGGGCCGTTTCCTTACAAAGCAGCGGCCTGAGAGGGTGGACCACAATTGCAAGCAAAAGCCAACTTTAGCTTCAAAAAAATTCCAACCCCTTCAAACTTAACATAGTCAACATTTACTCCTCATCATCCAAAATAACCATACTTCTTTTAGGTTGACATAATTGTTCATAGAATTGCTTATCACAATCTACTAAAATGTGTCCATAATTAAGCCACCTCACACATCAAAAGGTCACATTGAGGTAGTCAAGTCTATGTGTGAAGGACTTGTCTCCAAAGACTAGATTCAAGGACTTGTACAAGCCCTTACTGAGGTCAATCTCCACCAATATTCCAGCCACCAAGTGAGAAGGGCTTGTTTTATAACTTTCATAAGCAATCACAAACTTACCCAAGAGTTTTCTAATCAACTTAAACCCCTCCTTGGACCACAACTCCAAGGGAAGATTGGGTAATTTAACCCAAATCGAGGTACTCGTTGAGTATTCGTCTATAGGATCGAAAAGAAGATGCCACTCTTTCAATGAAAGATAACTCTTGTCTAGAAACCACATTTGCTGCAAGATACATTTAACATCACCATGAGATTTAAAAGTAAACACCCACCAACCCTTTCTAAGGCTAAGTAGAATTAGCTCATACCTAATTACATGTGCCTAAGTGACCTAAGTCCACTTCGTCAAAACAACCATTGAAACCCTACACCAATAAAACTTCCCCATAAGGGTTTTACCATTAAGATCTAGAATCCACATGAGAAATATATCTTTACCAATGACCAGTGAAATACCACCTCCCCAAGATTTCAAGACATTACACCACTTTTTACCTTGGAATTTTCTATAAATAACATTATGCGAATCCCTAAATATCAAATAAATGTCAAAAAACTAGCTCTGATCCCAACATAATTGATGCAAGAAGGAAGACCAAAAGAAGTAAAGTTAAAATCCTTAAACGAATCCTTCACCAGATCACTAGTCACATTCGCTTAATATGTGAAAATGAGGGATAATGTCGAGGCCACCCCAATATTACTTCACTAATCATGACAAAATCCAAAGTTCATAGTGGTGGTTCCATCGATACTCGTCTCACGTGGAAGTACTTTCCCCGATCCCACAGCATTGCAGCCAAATCTATCCATTTGTGAAAGTACTACCACGAGTCTACCCAAATCGTAGTCGAAACCAGTTGGAAAAGGAGTGTTACTTAGGAGAAACATCATCCTTAGAGTTAGAGCCTCCAAAATATTCCACTAGTAAATTCCCCTCCATCGAACCCTAGCACCAAAAAACCATAGATTATAGACCCCCCGATAACATAATATCCCCTAGTTGCATCATCATTTGTTTTCCTTATAGCAATTGAATTTAAATGATTATAGTCTATCGATGATGATAAAACTATGCATAGAAAACAACACTAAAAATATTTTTACAATAACATAAAGTTATGAATGACTATAATGTCCCTTTTTGAAATTTTATTAAATGACCAATTTTTTCACTTTTCCCCCAATTTTGATATTTACTAGTTTTGATGTCTAGACCTCCAAATTGACCCAAATGCTCCCAAATTTTCTCAGAAGGTACATGAATGATATTAGAACTTAAATATGAAGTTCATTTATGTTTTATGACCCCCCAATTACTCCTTAAAACTTGTTTAATGTTTTGTTCAAAGTAGGAGTCTTTACTAGCAAATTGGGGCTCCAATTCCCCCTGGGTAATTGCCGAAAATGGATTCTCAAATGGTCCCAAAGTCACTCAAATTTAAGAAAATAGGAAGGGAATGTGTAAGGGAAATTTTCAAAGTCTCATATTCATCATGGTTCAGTTTATATAGGCTATTATGACTCTTTCCAAAACAACTCTCAAATTACAATTTCGACCCTTGGGAAAAATGCACCAAATCTTCTCCCAATGCAATAAAAATGAGTAAAATGGATTCCAATTCTTAAGTACTGAACATGATACTTGAAATAAACATTAATTATAGTCCATTCATCATAAATTTATCAAATATACATTCATTCATTCGAAATGATAATCATTACCATAGCATATATATCAAAATAGAGTGGAAATGGTCATTGTTTGCTCATTAAAAGTCATTTTGACAAACAACTCTTGGGTATTTCGACTTAAAACTTTTTGAGAATAGAGAATATTTAACTGATTAAAATAATAAATATATCATAAATATATCTCCCAAAGAGTACATGATCTCACCCAAGGCGTAATCCCTCCATGAGCATGAATATGCAAAGAAAACTAGAAATGGTTGATAGAGGGTGTTGCAATAGAAGAATCCACATGCTTTCCTATAGCTTACACCTGAAAATAAGACTCCATTAAATCTCCTTTATAGACTTGAGTGGCCTCTCCAAACACCAACCTGGATGGGAATCTTTCACCCTCGAAATTGGCTAAGGAAAGAAAACTAGTCATCCACTAGCTCTCACAATTCAAAAATGTCACTTTCTCAAATGATCAAAAGCTCTTCTCTTGGTTGATTCCTGTAATTTATAAACATCCTTATCCTTATAAGGTTACCAATCCATCCACAAAATCAAGCAAATTTGAATTTGGGTTTGGGCTCAAGATTTGCCATGTGTCCTCCCTTTCCTAGCCTTCCATCTTCCCCCAATTTGAGTAGGAACCCATTGAGACTCTCCAACTCACATGAGAGCTCTCTTGGATGCTCTATTTTGACCTGACATGTTAGATATGTTAGATGTTAGCCTTTAGATATGATTTGTGTCATAGGTGTCATAGCATCTTCATCATTATTGTCATAGAGCTAGGTAATCTAGTCCAAGTGTCTCACTAGCTCCAAAATGACTCTTCCTTTCCCATTTAAGTTATATTTCCTCCCAAATTCGACCTATGATGCATATGGCACAAAATTTATAGCTTGTGTGGGCCTCATAGTCTCTATGTGTCTCCATGCTCCATTGCCACTTCAATTTTCTCTTGTATTTATTTAATAAGCTACATTATTAAATATTTATCACATTCTAATGTCTTAACATCATTTATTAGCTCCCTTATTAAATTTCCAAATGTATCCATCCAACCTAGGGAACTAGTAAAATTGATGGAATTGTCTTGCTATGAAATTATTAAAATGGGGACATTACAATCCCCCCCACTCGATTTCTTGTCCTCAAGAAATTTCATATTTGGATGCTGCAAAATCTTTTCATATTCCTAAGTCATTAGAGGAAATTTCAACTCAAAATGGGCCTTTCAACCCTAATTCAAATTCCATGTCATAATGTGTTAGCCAATGAAATTGATTTAAATTTGAAATACTGTATAGGTCTTAAACAAATTTTTAATATAAATTTGGGGATAGGTATCATAAAAAAAACTACTTTTTTGTTTGTATTTTCGACATATCTCCTTGTGTTTTTACTCAAATTTTGATCGGGAGAGCTCGTTGGATGCAGAATTAAACTCTGCATCCAATGAGTCCATCTTTGCATACTTTTGATGGACCCCACTACCCCAAAAACAAGAAATACCTGAAAAACGCGATGATGAAAAGTATGCAGAGTGGGTACTCATTTTATCATCATCGCGTTTTTTAGGTATTTCTTATTTTTGGGGTAGCGGGGTCCATCAAAAGTATGTAGAGTGGGTACTCGTTGACTACATAGTTTTATTCCGCATCCAACTAGCTCTCCCGATCGAAATTTGAGTAAAAACACAGGGAGATATGTCGAAAATATGAACAAAAAAAGTAGTTTTTTTCTTTTTTTTCCTCCAAAATTAATAAATATTATTTTATTATTTTAACTATTATTTCATTGTTTTCCTTAGGACGTCGATTTTGAGTTTGAATTTCCTCTAATGGGCATGCTCATTTGGTACTCTTTCCTTTGCACCAAGTGCTCTGTTATGGTTCTGCTCATTGATTTTCTTTAGTTGTAACTTGAGTAGTGGCACTCATGTACTACAATTTTGTGTTCCAAAAAGTAAAGAGACATGGATTGTGCATATTGATATATCATGTAACACCACCCCTAATACCAAAAGGGATTAATCAAATCCGTAAAAACCAAAGTTCTGCAAATAATCTTTACCTCCATATTTTGGAAACCTTTAAGTTAACTTTCACCCCTTTTTGCTTCTGTATAATTCTTTGAACTTGGTACTGAGTTACCAAACTTTGAATTGCTTAAGATTCCAATAAAATATCAGAGAGGAACCACCATGCTTGTTGTTGCACTACTTTGATTACAATCATCTTTTCAAGCGGTGAATAAATCTCCAATGCTACTTGCTCCCCCCAATATTGAAACCAATGAGACCAACAATGATCCCAGGGTCCCATATGATCTTGATACATGGATGGTGTGAAATTTCTATGATGAGATGCCATGAACACCAAGCATGTGAAAATTGAATCCATCTCTCAAAATGTACTCCACATAGGAAACATGAACACTGCTCTGCAAAGATGAACTCAAATAATTGAAGGTTGGTTTGCTTTCTCAAACCAACAATCGAACTGCTACTCCAAGTGAGATGAACAAAGCAATTCCAGGATCCCATTGTTGGTATTGCACCCTTCCAAATATCATGAGTACAAAATATAGATCATGAAAGTACATAACAACATCATAAAAATGTACATCAAGAAGGTACCTCATCAATGAATCATGAAAGTGCTTGTACATCCAAGTAAGTAGATCACCATGTGGCCCATATACACAAGCATAAAGTATTATATCAGATCTGCCCCAATGGCATAGGTGAAGATCCCATGTCCCATAATTTTTCTCCAAAAATATATAATGTGTATCAATATAATCAGCCATGTGTTCTTTCATCCAAGGAGTGAATGAAGAACCTCCACCAAAATCTGAACCAAATAAGGAGAAAAAAAATATGAAGACTTCAAGTGGCTCAAATAAGTCTCATCAATACACTCATGAATATGTATATCATCATGAAATAACAGAGTATGTTGCTTCCAACAATAATGTTCTTCAATCATATATATCTTCACCCAAGTGTGGGATGAAGTTCCTCCAACATCAAATGGACTAGTCAAGGAGTAAGGAAAATCATGAGTCTCCAAGTGACTCAAGTTAACATCATAGGTGCACCCATGTAGATGTGTATAATAATATTGTAACAAAGGATGTTGCTGCAAATGTAAATAACATGGTTCTCTAATCATTTCATGATCAAAAGGAGAGATATAAATTCCATACTCTTCATGTGGCACTATACAAAAAATCCTTTCACCCATACTGCATTAGGATGAATGCTGCAAAATTTCGAAGTGTAGGATGTAGGAGAAAGAACCAAATCAACCAAATGATTAGAAAGTGCAAAATTTTCATCATGTGAAGGATCCATAGGGGTAGGATTATGCACCTCCCTTAAAATTGAAAAACTTTCCCCATAGGTTGGTTCCAAGGTAGTGGAATCATGCACTTCTTCAAAAAGTGTGCACCCATCTTCAAGAGGCAACTCGAGTTCCTCTTCCACCACAACTAGTGATTGGCTCCCATCAATATCATCTTCAAACACATCAAGCACATTCAAATTTCCACATTTCTCATCACCCACCATGTCATGAGAATCCTCCAAACAATCTACCATTTGACAATCTGAAACATAGGAGGAAAAACAAGTGTCTTGCAACGTTTCAAGAAGTTGCTCATTTTGAATTGTGAGATTATGAATATATTCATTATTCTTCAAGTAGGATTCATGTAACCATTCACTAAGCTCAATGACATTTTTTCTATCAAAAAACAAAGACATGAAATTACCTTTGATGTTGCACACTGCTCTTTGAATCTTCTCCATGTCTTCAAGGAAGGATGACTCCTCCAATGAAGTAGCTCTCCAACAAGAATTTGACATTAATGCTTGAGTGTCATGGAGTATTCTAAGGGCCTCTTGGATCTTCTTTTCATTCATCTTTAAGTACCATTCAAGAAAATGAGGCTCTTGCAAATGAACCTCCTCATCTTCTTCCTTCCTGCTTAATGGACCAAATTCATGAAGCTCAAGTGGTGATGGGGAAGTTGATATTGTTTCTTCTTCAACTACTACAAGGTCTTCATTTTCATGTTTACTAAAAATTTGGCTTGCAATAAAATTTTCAAATATGATCTCTATGTTCCCTTTTTCTTTCTGTAATGGTGTATCTAGGCTCTTTTCTTAAGTAGGCCGATTTTTTCTCATTTTATGCTCCTCCAAACTTGTGGATTGCTAATTGTCCCTTAATGAACTCACATTTGAATTATTGTTCATAAATTCATTCAACCAATCATAAAAGTATTCAAAATGAATAGTCTTATGTGTCTCTCCATGATGGAAACTTTTACTGCCCCCTGCTGCCAGCTTACCTCTAATTTGGCTAGCCATCAATTCGAATCCTTGCATAAGTTGCTGCATCATGTTCTTGGTTAGACATAAAAGAGAGGTTTAATTATTTTTATATGATCCTCACCATCATATGAGGTTCCCTTTTCATCCCTAGTCATAGTTTCCTAAAAAAAATGACTTCTTCTCTTACTTTTTATTTTTATTGTTTTTCCTCTTCAACAAAAGAACTTTTGGTTTCAATATCTAATGGTGGTTCCTGAATTCTTTCCCTCATAAATATTAGAACACACCAGGTGCCAATATCATGCTCTGATACCACTTGTAATGTCCCTTTTTGAAATTTTATTAAATGACCATTTTTTTTACTTTTTCCCCAATTTTGATCTTAACTAGTTTTGATGTCTAGACCTCCAAATTGGCCCAAATGCTCCCAAATTTTCTCAGAAGATACATGAATGATATTATAAATTTAATATGAAGTTCAAGGATGTTTTATGACCCCTCAATTACTTCTGAAAACTTGTTTAATGTTCTATTCAAAGTAGGAGTCTTTACTAGTAAATTGGGGCTCTAATTCCCCATGGATAATTGTTGTAAATGGATTCTCAAGTGGTCCCAAAGACACTCAAATTTCAGAACAGAGGCAAGGGATGTGTAAGGAAAATTTTCAAAGTCTCATATGCATCATGGTTCATTTTATACATGCTGTTATGAATCTTTCTAAAACAACTCCCAAATCACAATTTTGGCCCTTAGGGAAAATGCACGAAATCTTCTCCCAATGCAATAAAAATGAGTAAAATGGCTTCCAATGCTTAAGTACTGAACACGAGACTTGAAATACACATTAATGACAGTCCATTCATCATACATTTATTAGAGATACATTCCTCCATTTGAAATGATAAGCATTTCCATAGCATATATCAAAATAGAGTGGAAATGGTCACTGTTTACTCATTAAAAGTCATTTTGACATACAACTCTTGGGTATTTCGACTTGAAACTTTCTAAGAATGAATAAAAAATCATATTTAACTGATTACAATCATAAATATATTAGTAAGAGCTCTCCCAAAGAGTATATGATTTCACCCAAGACACAATCCCTCCATGAGCATGAATATGCAAAGAAAACTGGAAATGGTTGATAAAGAGTGATGCAATAGAAAAATACACATGCTTTCCTGTAGCTTACACCTGCAAATAAGAATCCATTAAATCTCCTTGAAAGACCTGAGTGTCCTCTCTAAACACCAACTTGGATGAGAATCTTTCACCCTTGAAATTGACTAAGGCAAGAAAACTAGTCATCCACTAGCTCTCACAATTCACAAATGCCAGTTTCTCAAATCATCAAAATCTCTTCTCTTGGTTGATTCCTGTAATTTATAAACATCCTTATCCTTCTAAGGTTACAAATCCATCCACAAACTCAAGCCAATTCTAATTTGGTTGTGGGTTCAAGATTTGCCAACTGTCCTCCCTTTCCTAGCCTTGGCATCTTCCCCCAATTTGAGTAGGAACACATTGAGCTTCTCCAACTCACATGAGAGTTCTCTTGGATGTTCTATTTCGACCTGACATGTCAGCCTTCAGATATTATTTGTGTCATAGGTGTCATAGCATCTTCATCATTGTTGTCATAGAGCTAGGGAATCTACTCCAAGTGTCTCACTAGCTCCAAAATGACTCTTCCTTTCCCATGTAAGTTACTTTCCCTCCCAAATTCAACCTATGATGCATATGGCCAAGTTTATTAGCCTTCTAACCCATCCAAGAACCTTTAGACTTCCCATGGATTCGAAATTGCAAGAGGTGGATGCCATGTGGCACAAAATTTCTAGCTTGTGTGGGCCTAATAGTCTCCATGCTCCATTGCCACATCAATTTTCTCTTGTATTTATTTAATAAGTTACATTATTAAATATTTATCCCATTTTAATGTCTTAACATCATTTATTAGCTCCTTTATTAAAATTCCAAATGTATCCATCCAACCTAGGGAACTAGTAGAATTGATGGAATTGTCCTGCTATGCAATTATTAAAATGGGGACATTACAATGACACACACAATTTACACAAGATTTCATCATTTATTTTCCAATAACATAAAAAAATGAATGACACATCCATAATTTATAATTTATACAATATTTATTTTGAAAACTAAAAAGCAAGAAAGTCAATCAATTATTTCTTACCACCCATCTCATTATTAAATAATGAGAAATTCTATAATTCACATCAATCCTCATCTTAGTTTTTTAATTTATTTTGTTAAATTTCCTCAATCATCTCTATGCATTAATTTTCTTTTCTTTTCTTATATTTTCATTAAAATTTATTTTTTTAAAACTATTTTTGTTTTTGTTTTCCTATTCTTAATGGTTTATATAATTTGATCTAAATGGATTTCAATCTGATTTATTGATTATTGATTTTTTAGGACTTGTACTCATATGATACTGAGTTGATTTAGGTATGTTGTCACTATAACCTCTACTTACACCCATACTATTCAAGATTTGAACATACCATATCGCAAAAAATTCCTTAACAATGCACTATATAACTAACTAATCAATATCTGGAAACTTAATTTATTAATTACTTAACTAAATTACTTTAATTTATTATTTTTCTAATAATTAATTCCTATTCATATCTATTTGTTTACTTCACAAGCTCACACTTTTATATTTCATGTTTTTTTTTCTTGTTTTAAACAATTTATAAACTATTATGGATCCATCTTACAATATATTAAGCATTGAGAGGAATCCAATTTCTAGAGGTGTATTTTTTTAAATTTTTTTTTAAATAAAAAAAAATTCACCTCAAGAAATTGGATCCCTATCTATGCTCAAGTAAAATATATATATTCAAATTAATTTTTCATTTCTTAAGAGTACATTACCAAAATTTAAAAGTAATTAAAAAATGATGTCAATTTAAAAATAAAGCATGTCAATTCATAAAAAAATAAAAATAAAACAAACATAAATCTATCTTAAACTCTCTCTTATAAAATCCAAATTTTAAAAGGTTTGATAAATCCAAATTTTAAATAAATATTAATAAATATTTCAAAAAGTTTATCAAAAGTAATTAAATATTTTGTAGAATTCCAATGCCATTCCAAATGACTGTACCACCACAGAGATTACCTTTTTTTTTTCAATTGGAAATATGCCAACAAATGCTATATCAAAGAATCAAGACATAGCCATATTTACATGTGTATTCAAAATGATTACATAATCAATACATAGAGAAGCAACAAAAACATCTATCACTTAAAAAAATAACAATCATTCTTCCCAAACAACCAAACAACCAAACCGCTATCAGCAATCGAATGAACAAACATTACCCTAACCTAGTTACAACCTTAATTATGTCTCACCCCTCCTTTTTAAAACTATGGTTCCGCTTTGATCAAAATGTACAATAAAAATGATAGGACTCCATCATCCATTCATACGCGGATATGGGCCATTCTCAAATCCTTCTATCTGATTGACCATGCAAATTCTTATCCACAGGCAACCAATGATTTTCAGAGATATTAGCAGTAATCCACGCTGGATGTCTCCCGGCCACAGCAATTCCTGCTCACATATCCAACTGATAGTGCAAAAGAGAATGATTTCGTCTTTTCATCGAAGTCCAAGGCAAATCTTCATTTGGGTATCAACCATTCAACAATCTTTGCAGAGCAAGTTCGGTTGAAATTTCTTTTTTCCAATGGCAGCTGCTGCATGCACATGGGTACCCAAAGGCCTAACAGCCCCAGGAAGACACTGCAAGCCCATTACTGCCTCTCAACCTCAACCTCAGGCCTCATTTATAGGACTCAGGCGTGGAAACACACTGGATTCAAAAGCCCAAAACAGCTTTCAGAGCCAAACAGCCATTTGCAGATCATTCTCTCGTGTCACCTGTGCGCTGAATCCTTCATTGGTGATCAGTCTGAGCACAGGGGCTTCACTGTTCCTTGGAAGGTTCGTGTTCTTGTCATTTCAGAGGGACAATGTGGCGAAACAAGGCCTCCCTTCGCAGAATGGAAAGACCCACTACGAGGCAGGAGACACCAGAGCCACCGAATATGTGGGTCTTCTAAAGACCAATGACCCAGCCGGGTTTAACATTGTTGATGTGCTTGCATGGGGCTCAATTGGCCACATTGTGGCTTACTTCATCTTGGCCACTTCAAGCAATGGATACAACCCTAGTTTCTTTTGAATTCTCTTTTGCCAGGTAGAAAAATGTTTGTTGATGTGTGGACTTTTCCAAAGGCCAAAATACTGTATCTTTCTGTAATTTTTTATATGTTTTATGTCGAATTTTAAGCTTGTTAAATTTCCATGCTACCCTCTCTAAATTATGGAATTGTCTACTGTGTTGTTCTATTCTTTTTAGTAGTATGGCTGTCAATAGTTCACGAAGTTGCTTTAATTCAACATTTTTTATCTGTTTTGTTGAGATCAATTCAGTCAGTTGAAGTGATTTACATGTCCACGTTTTTCTTGTTAATATAAAACTATTTGGTCTTTGCTTTTCACCTTACACTTTTGTTTGCTTAATTTTTTTAATTATTTTTTTAAACTGGGAAAGTTCAAGTCTTTAATATAATTTTATATGTATTAGGCACTGATGTTCTCGATGTGACTGGCCTCGGCACCCTCTGCACTGTTGTTCGCAAAGTTTCAATTATCGATGTCTTTGTTGCTTACATATTTTCAATTTCATAGTCTACTTATTTATGATTTTTTTATCATCAAAGTCTACTTATTCACTGTAACTTATAACTTAGACATGCACCTGCTGCTTTCAAAGTTTCAGTCAGTTGCATATGCACCTGCTGCTTTCAAAGTTTCATTCATCAATGTCTTACAAATTTTCAAATTCATGGTTTTGCAATCACAGTCTACTTTCTTCTTGTGATTTTTAAATTATAGTCTAGTTGCTTATGAGTTTTGGATGATCACAGTTTAACTACCGATAAATTTTAAATTTTTAAATCATTATTTAGCTACTGAAATTTCCAATCATCATGGTCTTGCTGCATACAATTTTTTTATCATAGCAGTATAGTTGCTTATATGCTTTTCAATAATCATAATTCAGTTTCTTAGCTGCTGACAATTTCCTACAATCATTGTTTAGTTGCTTACGAAATTTTCAATCATACTTTAGCTGATTGCAATTTTTTAGTCAGTACTGTCAAGCTGCTTACAAATTTCCAATCTTCAGTCTAGCTACTTAATATTCAATCATTATGATCTAGCTGCGTACAAATTTTGATCTCCATGGTTTCAATCATCTAGGTCTAGTTGTGGATTCTCAATTATTGTGGTCTAGCAGCTTATGAACTCCAGATCAGTGTGGTCTACTTTCTTATGAATTTTTTGTCATTGGCATTTTGTTGTTTGATCATCATGGTCTAACTACTCACCAATTTTGCACATAATTGTCTCGTTGCTTTTCCATCATCAAAGTCTTTTACAGTCATCAAGTTCTCGTTGTTTATGAATTTTTTTTTCAGTAGTTGCCTAATTTTTTATTATTATCGTGATCATCTAGCTTCTTACAAATTTTTGAATGTATTGGTCTAGCATATTACAAATTTTCAATCATTATAGTTGAGGTGCTTATGAATTTTTGATGATGATCTTGTTGTTTATGATTTCTTTTTAACCATTTGAATCTTGCTTCGTACAAGTTTTTGAACATCACTGTCTATCTGCTTACAAATTTTCAATTATCATGCTTCAATAGGCTTAGAAAATTTTGATCATCACCATCTAGCTATGTACAAACTTTCATTCATGATGATCTGGTGGCTTATGATTTTTTTAACATTAAGGTCTAGTTACTTACAAATTTTCAAACACCATTATCATCATGGCCAAGTAGGCTTACAAACTGTCACCATCTAGCCATGTATGAAATTCCATTCATTGTGATCTAGCTGCTTAAATATTTTCAATCATCAAGGTCTAGTTGGTTACAAATTTTTTAATGTCAATGGCCAACATTTTACAAATTTTTGAAAATCATTGTCTAGATTTCTACAAATATTCTGTCACCACATTCTAGCTGCCTAATTTTCTCATCATGGTGGAGCTGCTGATATCTTTTTTATCATTGTCTACATTTTTTACTCATCATGGTCTAGCTACGTACAAATTTTGAATCATCACAATTTAGCTGCCAAAACCTTTTTGAACATGACTGTCTTGCTGCATGCTAACCCTCAATCATCGCAACATAGTTGTTTTTGAATTTTTGATCATCGTGGCCTAATTGGTTACATATCCATAGCCTAACAGGTTATAAAGCTTTGATCTTCATGGCTAACAAAATTTTGATCATCATGATCTTGTTGCTTAAAAGAATTTTCAATAATCAGTGTATTTCCTTACAATTTCAATCATAACAGCCCCAGTGGCCTGAGGCACTCTTCAAATGACCCTCTCTAGAAGTTCCAATAAACTGCTTAAAGAGGGAGGGGGTGAATAGTAAACACTAAAAGTCCATTAGTTTTCCTTTGTGTTTGTGTGCCTTTAAGATAGGGTAGGCCCTGTCACTACGAGCATCAACACATTTTCTAAAGCATAATAATTTTGATCAGATTTTAGGTGAACTGTTGGCTCCAAATGATCAAATCCTTCTACCTATATGTTGTGTGTAATTAATACAATTGATGGAATTAAACTTTAATGCTATTTGAAATTGGATATTGGTTTTACAGTTTACTATCTTGCATCTCGACTTTTACCATCAAAACACTAGCTAGATTGTGATACTAACCATGTTGAAATATTGGCGACTTGTTGTTTGTAAATGTAATTGGCTAATTGCTATTAGTTGGTTACTATCATCTATATTGTGTTGAAGTATTGGTGACTTTTTGATTACTATCATCTATACTGTGTTGAAGTATTGGTGACTTGTTGATTTGTTTGTAAATGTGATTGATCTTGGTTGGCTACTGTCAACTATCTATCTAAACAGTATTTTCACTAGTAATATTTTGTGTTTTTAATTCATATCAAGTTTAAAAAACTTGGCTGGGATTTGGAAGTGCAATTCAGTACTCTGTACTTCAGCATATAGATATATTTACTAGTCCATCACCTCATTCTTCTTCCACCATTTCTTAAAGTGATAAGTTTTTTCAGAAAACAGATATTTTAAGGAAACAAACGTTATTATGTTGAAGGTAGGATATATTACATATACTTTTTATCAATTCATTGATATCTGAATGAATCAAGCATTGGAAAAAGTAACTGGTGCCCAGACAATGGCAAAGGATATTTAACATTGCAATTTGAATTTTCTTTACATGGATGTTATTCTTTGTGAAAAGTATTGAATATCTTGTAGTGTTGTACACAATACATTACAGACGTGTCTTTGATGGATTGGCTTTGCAGGGTTTGTTGAATTTGGTGTAGGTTTGATTGATAGATTGAACAGATCAATTCCAATGAGAGAATTGTTCTGAAATCTAAGCATCTTTTCTCTAGGATAACTTGAAGTTACGTCTGTTTAACAGATCAAGGAAGCTCTCAAAAGATTTGGCATGAGTTCTTAATGCCTTTAGAAAGGCTATAAATCATATTTCTGGTCTATTTCTAATACATTATATTTCAACATATTTTTTCATTTTATAATAAAATAATGAGAAGATTCAAACTCCATGATTAAGTCACACAGCAGATGTACTATAATGGCCTTAGATAAAAAGATGACAAACTTAAAACATTTTTGAGGGCTGAAATGAGGCTCTCACTATGGAAATAGCGGCGAGAAGTCTCCCTGCTGCTTATGAAACTCTCCTTCATGCATAAATGCATTTTATCACCTGCAGCTAGCAGGATACTAATTTTGTGTCTTCTCTATGAAGAAATTGATGCTGTTTTTTTGGCCTGCAATATTGTTAAGGGCTTTGAGAAAGAGCCCTTTATTGTATTTAGACGTTTCCTCACAAATTTATTATTTAGAAATAAGATATTACTAATCAGTTTCCTTGTTACTTTTTTTTTTTTTTAAACAGGAACTAAAAAAAGATAAATATAAAAGGGGGCTGCGCACAGCCATGCGCTACAGAGGTGA